>VXBI01011588.1:1144611-1166016 GCA_013397375.1 Toxostoma redivivum
AAAACACAAACAAAAAAAAAACCACAAACAAAAAAGGTCGTAAACTAGGAAACTACCAGCCCATATTTATGTTATAGGAGGTGCCTGTAGCACTCTATGTGTTTTGAAGTTCTTTACGGACACTGTGGTAAAAAGGTTTGGGAGGGATGTGAAGGAAACTGACTCGGTTGCCATGCTCATCATCACGATGAGCGTAAGGGACAGCTAAACTGGAAACATGAAAGAAATATATTGAATGAGTGGTGTCCTGGCAACCAGGGCTTTTGAAGGCAGTTTCTTGGCCGTGAATGGAAAAAGATCGATAGAGATGGATAAAGCAAAGAAATACCTGAAAAGTGCATCCAAGTAATTCATAGATGACATCAAAATAACTGTCCTTCCAACAGCTGGAGACACACAACATCAGCTTGCTGAATTACAGGAATCAGAAAATACTGCATTAGCAAGGTCAAAGAAATGACATGAGAATCATTTAGATACTATTCATCCTTGGAAAATTTTGAAGATTCAGAAATATTATTAATTTATGACTAAAGTGTCTGACTCATTTTACACATTGATTTTGTATTGTTACCTGCTGGGAGTTGTGTGGATCCATTGTCCAACAGGTATTGTGAGACTGTGGGAACATCCAGTGACAATGGCTATGCATTTGGGAGGGAACAAATTTAGACAAAGCACAAGAGGGAGTGGGTTCCTCAGATACCTGTGGAGGAGGTAGAAAATTAAGTCTGCAATGAAAAGATATGGCAAAAAGATTTTGATGCAAGAACAAATGAAATATGAGAACTTGGCTTGGAGAGCAGCTACTGCAACATCTAAAGATTTTGCCTGTACTTTACCATGCTAACCAAAGAACTCCCTGTGATGGATACCAGATGACTAATAAAACACTGGCCCCTTGGGAAAAGTGGCCTGTGCCTCTGTAAGTATTGCTGGTGGCATCCGTTTCAAGTTCCTATGAGGTTCTGAGCTAGTTTGTCTCACTAGATGGTGCTGCATCCCAAAGGGCTGATACTCAGATTCATGGAATGCAGAGAGTGCTGTTCTTAAACCAGCAGTGCCTAAAAGCTTCAAGGGGAACTTGAGAAACTGGAAACAAGACTGCTGAGGAAAACTTTACATATCTCTAATTTTTGGGTAGCAGATGGTGGAATGAATATAACATTTGCAATCTGGATTAGCGTTTTAGCCACAGAAACAGAGTCAAGGAAAACAGGGGAAAGGGAGGATAGCCATTCCCAGAGGGCAAGATTGCAGAGCTATGTAAAGATAAAGCTTTAACCACTGGGTGGTTAACCAGGGCGTAGTTGGTCAGCCAGCTCATGAAGAGTGTTTTAGTCTAAAATTCCTGGGTAGGAGTTCAACAGGATCAAAGTATGCATTCCCTGCTACATGGAGGTTTAATATATGGAGGGCAGTTCTGACTCTCCACCCAGGGTGGACCATAGCAAGGAACTACACCACCACAGACACTATGGTGTGTATGTTACTTCATTTTTGGAGGCTAACAATATTGATTCCTGTTATACTGTTCTGGAGAAGAACGGAGTTTAAACTTCAGATAGTGTCTATCTAATATTTAGTGTGTTGAAACATTTAATTGGGTCCAAAAGTCAAAAAGGCTTATAGATAAATGATTAGAACTTTTTTGACTTCAGAGGGAGTATAGATTCTTCAGAAGCATTCAGCTTATATAACTTGATCTTTACAGAGAGAAGCTAGGTGTATACAAAACAGTAAGAGTGATGGCTACTGAAGTTTTGACTGTCATAGGATAATTTCCTCAAAAGATAGAGCATACCTGTATGACTTGGAAAGTTTGTAGCAATTATTTTAATTACATTACATTAGGGTCCCTACACCCTAAAAATATGTCATCTGTTGATTGGAAGGCTAATGATTTATTCATCATTGGTAGGTGAACATTTAGATAGTAATTTGAACTACAGTAACATTAGGGAGAAAGTAGGATAGATTATGGAGCATTGGCATGGACAGGACCCAAAAAATTGAACTTAGGTAAATCACCTGACCCAAACAGAGAGGGTATAGCAACCTGTGCTTTAATACCACCAGGCCAGATAGAAGGAAGCTGCCCCAGAAACAGAAGCACCCCCAAAGAGTTAACTTAGTAAAAACCCATTTAGGAAGTGTCTGCTCTCATAGATGTGGGGCCAAGAGTATGCTTGAGCTTTAAAGGAAAAAAGCATTGCTGTTAACTCCTCAAGCTGCCTGCTTACTTCTCTTGTGTCTGTTCCACTTGTGTGAACAGCAGTGGTTACTAAGAGCAAACAAAGGGGGGAAACACCGCATGATCACAGCAGAGTTGGGCAGGAAGAGTGTGCAGTGATATCTGGGTACAGGGGCTGAGGTAACGTCTGCTGAGCCCTATCTAGAACATCAATCAAAGTTTGTTTCCTATGGATAATTCTGAGATGCATGTTCAGATCCCTTTCTAGGATGCTTGTAGAAAATATACACCTGAATTATGGTGCCTATAGATTTTGCTGCTTAATATTCAGAGACAAGAGGCAGTTATGGATGCTGTATTACCAGACTTCTGCAGGGTAACTTGACAGTCCCCAGAGATTTGAAAGAGCTACATTTATGTCATATTTTCCTTGATGCTTTCAGGAAAAATAGTCTGAGCTGAAGTGATTCTGTGCCATCACTTAGTATCTCAGGCTGGTAGGCTAATGAAGACATGAGAATTTAAAATAATGCTTAGCACACTTTACGTACTAAATATTCAGAACTGGGATCTGCATTTATTCTACTTGCAGTATGCTTGCTTGGTCCTAAGAGCCAGTGGGAATCCACTTTGGATAAGGTATTCTCTGTTGAATAGGAGTGAATTGTTGGATTCAAAAAATATAAGAAAATCTAGAGAAAGTGATTCTTATGGAGAAATTCACTTTGTGAATGAGTCAAGCAAAACAAGGTCAAGGAAACATAACATCTTTTATGGCAGTACAGCATTTGCTATTCACATGCTATAGGGGAATCATATATAATACAAAGTAATGGCTCTAAGTTACCTGATAAAGCTCCATAAAAAGCCATCAGACAGCTGGAAGAAGTGAACAAAGCTGCTGAATGCCAGGAGCACTGGCACTTTATAAATATGAAGAAGTTGCCTGATGGCAGGGGGAAAAATAAGAGCTTGTCCTGAGCGTACAAGAGGCAAAACACATGCTGGAATTAATGTACCTTGCAAATAACTAACTGTACAGGAAGCAGAGATGTGCAGCAGACCTGCAAACTTCTTGCTATCACCTCCTGTAGCACTTGTCTCTATCTACAGCTAATGAGATACATATGGGAATCTTGAACCTTTATGGGCAGCTATGAGAGATTATAGTCAGCATTTCCTTCCTACCTCCTTGCTTCTGGGCTGTTTTTGGTAAAGCTGCTTGTGACTTACTGAAAGTGTCCTTAGACTCAGATGCCTTACTTAAATCTGCCTTTACATTCAATCAAAATTTGTGGATTCCTACCCTTATCTAAGGGCTACTTACTACCTTCCCATAGGAAAGTTATCAAGGAGATGAGAGATACACTCTCCTGTTTTGAGACCATTTTTATTTTTTTGCTGTACCGTGAAGAAACATGTCCTGAACTAGGAAGCTACATGCCTGATTTCAAAAGTAGGAAAATGTGAAAAGATGATGGGAATGACTTACTTAGGACACCTTTTCAAACAAAGCAGCAGCTCAAGTCCTTTACTGAAACAGTGACACGTATTTGTAAAATATTTCAGTACTCTTCCTGTCAGTGAGCAGTATACAAAATTTGTCAGACAATGGCATGGTCTCTGAGCTCTGGGACATAGATTAACAATAGCTGAGGCATGTATGTCTTTTGACAAGCAATTGATGGTCTTTTAATATATAATGACAGCAGATCTGGAACAGTTTCAATGCAAGTGAATGCTAAGAGAAGGAAAATGCTACGTTTTTGCTTGAAAAACATTCTTGGCTTCCTTTCTGATCTAATTGGTCAGTGTTGTAAGAGGAAGGGAAAAGAGTGATCAACACAAGAAAGAACTGCAATGACTGAGAACTATGCCAGTGCCAGGTTCTTACAGAGCTGTGTTCAAGCTTGGTATGATGGTTGTCTCTGTGTTTCCATTGTATTATATGAAAGGCTTCAGTGCCAAACTCTAAAGATGACATGAGAGCTTTCAAGATTATAGTATATGAAAGTGGTCTTTTTCTTTTAAAATCTGAGTGTGAATGCTCACAAAAAGGTTTTCTTAGTTTCATTTTATCATCAGGAAAATTTTCCTAGGCATATAAATTAATCTCAGTTGACTTGCAGAAAATGGAAGAAATCTGGGAGAAGTGATCTTGTTCAGCTGATTTTTCCCCCCACTGCAAAGAAAGTGTAGGAGTGTGTAATATTTGTGTGAACAATCTGTAAGATTTGACTCACCCACTCAAGTTGTATCGTTATGCATTGAGTGGGTTAAGCAGTCTTTGGGGAGGGAGATACAGCTTTTATATAGCTGCTTGAGTTTGTAAGAGGTTTAAATTGAAACATGACAGATTCTAAGGTCTTCATTATGGACTTAAGTGCCAAAGGAAGCAGTTGGAAATATGAAAGTCCATGAGTGACTTTCCAAAAATGGAAATATTGCTTCAAGGAGAGAGTTTGTCTACAGTTCATGTTATTCTCTTAAGTTTTTTAAGATACACTTCATTTCAACTCACAAGTAAATTCTACTCAAGTTGACATCAAGTGATGATGAGATTATTTTGCAAAGGCTTCTAGGAACCTGCAAATATTTCATCTGAGAATATGCTATTTTCAGTTCACTAGACAGACTACGGAGGAAAGTTCGTGTCTCACTTAAAGATCTTGTCTTAAATCTCAGGAAGCCGTAGGGGTTCTTCTGATGAAGAAGCTACACCTAAGGCTAGTTTAGAGCAACAGTAAAGATGTCTTGTAAATAGGCCCTGTAAATTCCTTCCAATCATGAAAAAGTGAAAGTATGCACAAGATTTTTAGTGATGTGTATGGAAGCTGCATCTTAGAAATACTCTAAAAACATGGAACACTTAGATTGTGCATAAAAAGTTAGAAAGAGTCCTTAGTTAAAGACAATGTCCAATTTATTGAGCAGAGATGGCCAAGGTAGTTTTTTGACATGAAATGTGAAGTAGCAGAGATGGAGTGTGGAAATTATTTCTATTTTAGCTACATTCAGCTTAAGCTGATTGCTAGGTAGGCATCTAGTAGTTAGATTTGATTTTGGAAAAAAAGTGGTGGCATGTTTTGTTTAAAATACATTTTCTTAATTTCATAAATATTCTCAAGACAAGCATTAAGTGAGAGAAAGTATAGCTTGTTCCAAGAAATAAATTAGTTCTGAAGATCTTCCCAAATTCTCCTGAAGCCAAGTATGACAGTGCATTTTTATTCATATTCTCCTGATGCACATTTGCTGTTTATAATTCTGAGCTGCTGCAAATGCTGAAGATAGAAATGATCCTGGGGAAATTACACTATTGTTTGTATATATAACTCCTGAGTAGCCAAATGCATCCTTATCATGACTCTTTCTCTGTTGTGCATTTGGTCTGTGAGTACTCACAGGATCAAAATAGACTCTTCTAGGAATTAACTATTGGCAACAAAATGACACCTAAAATAACCTGGTGATGCCCTCCAATATTTTTAGATAAATGCATTTCTGTTAAGGCCTTTTCTTACTGCATTACAGTAAGAATTTTGAAACTTTTTGACACCATTGCTTCCATTTTCCATTCTTAATAGTTTTGCACTTGCTTGCAAGAATATTTCACTCCAAGGTCAAAATATCTGCTGATTGAGGTTTTTTTCAAGCAGCTGACAGAAATTGTTTTGGACAATAGCCTGACCTTGGACTAGGAGATTTAGCAGCCTGGAGGTCAGCAGTAAAAAGTGACACAATGTGGAAGAGTAGTGATTTTTGTTGTTAAGCATTGCTTATTCAAGGAAGTAGAAAAAAAAATCTTTGTTTTCACATAGTTATTTGGATTCTTCATAATTTTCAATACTTTAAAAAATATTCTATGTAATTATATTTTCTAATTTTTAATAATATAAACCATTCTGAACTTTTTATATGTATTCTTTCTAGCAATGATATATGTATTTATGTAATTGTGAACTTTTATCTTAATACTTTAAAATTTTAGAAAATTAATGTTTAAGAACAAGTAATTGTTCTGCATATTACATATATGTGAAAAGAAAAATAAAATTGTAATCTTTACCCTTTTCTCCCTCAGAATTTCAAATTAACAAAAGTGAACAATTGTCTTTTCTCTACGTGGTGACACCTTAGGAAAAATGGAAATTGCTATTAGCACTTTACTGCAATAACAAAAAGTGGTTAGATCTTGGCCTCACAGATGTAGATGAAACCTTGGAAGCAAGTTTTGAGAATTTTACTAAAATGCTTTCATGTGGACATATGGCTCTTCATCTGTTAGATATGGATACATTAAAATAGCCAATTTTTTACTCAGTGGACCCACTTCATATACTCTGGCATGTTTATTACATTTAGAGACAAAACCATGGTATTTACCTTTGTAGAATCAAAGTAAATAAGTAGATTGTATTCCTTCTTCTGTATTGTTAGCAATAGACTTGCTTCATAAATTATCCTTAAAGAAAAAATTTTGTTGTGTTGTACCTGTATAATTCCATTATATGGCTGACAGAATGTTCCTTAAAGAAGGCAGACAGAACTTGTCTGAATTATACTTCCATCTGGGTTAGCACAAATAATAACTTATTTATAATTTTCTCATCAGAAACATAATCACTAGATTTAAAACATGAATTTAAAAATTCCATGATAATTTGGAGGTGCATCTACATTAGCAATTTGGTTGTGATGAAGAGCACACTTTTGTAGTATCCCCAAGTATATTCTGCACTTGTTGTATACTACAGAATGATCTTGTGTCCATGGGCTGGACTCCCTCTGAATGAACGTAAGCTGAAATGCACTCCACGAGCACATCTGACATCCTCCATCTAATACCAGAGACATTCAGTCTTCAGGAACAGTGAAACCCCCAAAATGTGCATTATGTGAATATGTGGTCCCCGTGACTAGTTATTTCACAGTACAGATCTGCTCTGATTACACTGGTTTTCTTGTTAATATAGCCATATTTTCCTAATTGGGAAAAAAAATTTCTTTTGAAGCAGAATGAAAACAAATTATGCCGTTTCTGGAGAATTGGTTTTTTTTAAATATCTATACTTGAAGACACAGCCTAAGACACCACTGCTATCTCCACTTTTCTTTGCAGACAGAGGAGAGGGAAATGCTTACTAACTTTAAGCCACAAGTTAAACATTTTTTACTTGTTCAGAACTACGTCTTCTGTTTATCTTCAAGAGGTGAAGATTTTTACTATCTCCTCAGTACCATTAACATAGAGGACAAAACTGCAGTGATTACAAATACCTAACAAAACATGCCAGTGCATTGTGTATGGTATCATATCAGTTTCCAGGTTAAAGTTTATAAATGGAGCCTATGTCCCTGGCTTGTAGTTTGTATTATGATTTAGTAAAGAAAAAACGACCACTTCATTAAGCTCTGTTACAAGAAATATTCTCCAGCTCTGGAATAACAATATCATTTTGTTTATATCTTTGGTTAATTTCCTTAAAATTATAAACTTAATGGATCATGTACTTTCCTAGGAGCCTCCATGTTTTCTAGGCTATCCTCTGTAGACCATCTACATATAAATGCTGTCCCTCAGTCAGAGACCACTGTGTCTGTGCAGCTCGGCTGGTAGGCAGCAGATCAGGCACTGACTGTAGGACTCAGTGTGATGGCTCTGTTCACACTGTTTCATTACAATCATTTTCAAGGGTTGAGAGAATAGGGAGCCTGCCCTTACCATGCAGCATGGTTCCTCCAGAGAACCCATTATAATTTCCTTAAAACACATACTGAGACTCATGTCTGAGAGTAATGTCTATCCTACTGTAATAGTGCTCCTCCTGTTTGTTCAGCTGTCCCAGCAATACCCACCTAGTCCTTTTCAGCATTTATATGATCTATAGTTTGTAGGAGCCTGATCATTCAGGGACAGTGAAAATTGGTGTGTTTTCAGGAAAGCATAAGAAGAAAATTAATTGATTGGTGCCATAATGCCAAATTTCCATTGCAGTGAGAGGTCAGATGACTCTGTTGCCTGTTCTGATCTGACACCAGATGCAGAATCTGAGCCAGCTCTAATCAGGCTTAGCCACTTGGCATAGCACTGATCAGTGTGGAAATACCAAAACAATGTAATTACAGCAGAAGGATGTACCAGAACAGTCTGTCTCCAGATTCAGTGTATCTGGGATCACGCTGTGTATTTCTGATCGGGTGCTACTTTGCATAGTGTGGGTGCACATTTAATGGCCAGTATTCACAGTAACACAGGTGCACAGAGTGAAGGATATGGAATGTAAAGGCATAGAGAAGACAAGAGGGGAGACTATTGTTAATGGGATGCAGAAACTGTGATTTGCCTTGGAAAGTTCAAAGGCTGTAAGATGTGGCATTTGGCATACAGGGAGAAGGAAGTATAGTAGATGATAATACAGCTTCTGTTGTATTTGTACAGGATGGAAAAGAACTTGTGACTGGTATTCTCTTTTCAGGGCAGAAGATGAGGGAGCCCAGACAGACTATAAATATTCACAGAAAGCAATGGACAAGAAGGCAAAGACAGAATAAAGGAGTGAAAGGACATGAGAAGAAAGGAAAATGGTCTGCAGCATCCTAAGTGCTGTGATGTTTGAGTAGAGTCCTCAGGAGAAATGTCTTCCCTTAAGAGAAAAAGCATCATGCCTTCAACGCTGATGGAAGTAGGTCTCTCAAGTACATCTCCAGAGGTTTTTCAGGATAGTGAGAGACAGTCTGGACAGAAAAATAAAAATTAAGGCTTCTAGCAGAGGCAAGTGTGGTGGCTAACCTTACTGCTCCTGCAGTTTCCATTATCTGAGCTGTTCTTTGGAGCAGTAACTGAAATAGAAGGCAGAGAGTGGGAGTGCTGAATGGGAAAGTGAGGGGCCCTGGCAGATCTCTGCAGTGCAAGTGGAGCTCCCTCAAGCCTCTGACTTATATTTTCTGAGTCACAGAATTCAGGGTTGATGGCGGCAATTATGCACTGGGTACAACAGAGATCTGAGATAAAGAGATAATGGTCCTGCTTATAATAAGAGAAAGGCAGCAGCTGAGAGCAATAGAAGAAGAAAACAAGAAGAAAGGAAAAACATTAAGTGGGAGTAGGTCAAGGCATGTATTTTAGCAATGGTGCTGGAATTTCAGGTCTTTAAACTCCTTCAACAGGTGATACTTCCTCCCTAGGACTTTGTAGCTATTAATATGGAAGCAAGACATTAAAATGTAGAGAGACAGTCTGACGCTTAGTCCCTGAGAAGTTTGCAGACAGGGAGCTGTGGGAAACTTCCTCAAGGAAAAGTGTTTTGACCTGAGGCTACAAGTGGTGGAACACATTTTCAGGGTTGTTCCTAAGCAAAGGGACCTTGGGAGGTTCAGACCAAAATGATCTTCTCTCCATAAGTGAGCTGTAAGAGGTCCCAGTGTGTTTTGGAAGGCTTGAAGATGTTGCTGTTTGTAAGTGTCATGGGATGACTTTTCATGTTCACCGTGTTGGAGTCTGAATGATTTGATAACACCTACACTACACTTCTCTTACAGCCTAGGGATGTAATACATTTGTTACCCAGCTTTGGCCCAGTGACTGCATTTTGTGTTAATTTTTTTAAAATGTATTTTACTTTTCTATTTTTTTTCAAATTTTGCCATCTAATGAGGTGATTACTGCACTTTAATAACTGAAATTACTATCATATTTTGGAAGTAAACAGTTGATCAGTAGTTAGTCTGAATCCAATTCCCTTTAAAAGGCCAATGACAGGTCACCTGTGGAGTTAAAGGACATCAACAGTAGCCTGAAGCTATTCAACTCTGTAGTATTCAGTGAGTACTATTCAGATAAATTTCTTAGACTTCAATACTAATAGTTCCTCAGGCATCATTATTATATATAATTTATTCATTGTGTTTTTTTCTGTTCTATGAATTTCTGTAGCACATCTATTATAATAATTTGGTACATCTCTATCATTTACTTTGACTGTTATTTTCAAGAGGTAATACCTCAAAAGTAGACACAATTAGATTACTGAATAATGCAAACCACAAGAGACATTTATAGAGAGAAAAAGAAAATACAAGATAATGGCTAGTTCAACCTTCATTACATACAAAATGTAACAATTATGGTAAGGTTTCAAGTTCCTTAAGTGTCCTGTATCACCTAAGGCCTTTTTTTTCGACCCTAGAGCTGAGCAGTTCCTGCATTTAATGTGCACAATAGCTTTTCAGAGGAGATTTTTGCATTTGCAGGTGCATATGCATTAGGTAAAACAGTCCCCAGGAAATGGTGAGTAAAGTTCTTCAGATCATTTCTGCCTCAGTAGGACCTGCAGGAGTTAGTAACGCACTGATTTCTGAATGCCCTTGTAAAAGTCACTGTGATATCAGAAAAATTTTTATTTTATCTCAACTCACTTTATCCCGCTCAGCACCTTAGGCATTGTCTCTTTAGCCATTATTTCACATCCATCATTAGTGCACACTATCAGTGTGTTCTAGTGCAAAGCACTAAAAAGCATCATGGTAAAAGACTGTATCACTCCAAAAGACATTATCACTATAATTTAAAAAAATATTCACAGCTCCTGAGTATGTATTAACAGGATAAACTGAAACAAAACAAATATCTTAATTTTACTTCTCTAGTTTTTGAGAAAAGGAAGTACAAAAGGGAATTAGAACATCCAGCGTTCTTGGTAATAATTATCATAGGCATTTGAAAAACAGTCACACAAAAAAGGATATGTGCAGAGTCAGAGACTGCAGTGACCTCCCACACTGCCAAGTTCTTTAGAATTACTGAAATTATAAACAAAGTAAAAGCTCTTCTTTCCCAAACAGCCGCCTCGATGTCACTTGCTTCCACATTCTGGCTTCTGTCGCTGCAGCCCACACTTTCTCTGTTGCTAAGTGCTTTAGGCTTCTGCAATATGTTCCAGCAAGCAGCTCCCTGTTTCTCTCATATCTCCTAACGTGCTATCATCTGAGAGCAGAATGTCTAGGTTTATCTGACACAGCAAGGAAAAAAAAAATAAACTGTACAAATTACAGATTCTTAAAGAACACTAAAATTTTCCATATGAAAAAATGCCTTTATAATCTTGCATGTCATTTTGTAACATTTTGTTAGAGCATGTTTTCAATTCACAGTAGAATATGTGAGGGATGAGGGCACATTATGGCTCCTGGGAGCAGCTGTAACTAAATCTTGACTGTAAGTGACAATAGCAGCACAGAGCACCGGGTGCTTGCAGACGCTTACATCAGTGCTGCCACTGAGCTATGCAAATAAAGACGCTCATAAATAAATGGAAATCATAGGAAAAGCAGGGAAAAAAGGACAATCCAACAGTTAAGAATTTATACAATTTTGTAATTATATTGGTAAATGAAGTCTGTTACATCTTTCATTAGTCTGGCTTTAACACTGGTTTCTTCTACCCTCATAGCAGGCGCATAGTAGCTTCCATTCAGGAGACAATGACATTGTCACCGTTATTCACCCAGCTATGTCTGCCTTTCTTTGTTTTGGTGAGTAGGCATCTTACTGAGTGAAGTTTTCAGCCTATGTGCCTCTACCCACCCTGGGGTACAATTCCACAGTTCTCCCTGTATCTTGGCTACAATACCAGCATACCTACTATTCTTATTGCTGGCAGGTTTTGCTTTATGTCTTTCATTCAAGATGAGCAGCATTAGCTCTTTAATAGTGATTAGAGAGCTGTCTAGTGATTAAAGAGCTAACACATATAATTAAATTGTGTGGGCATCCCCCTTACCAGATATAAGAAACATTGTAGGCCCATTTTTAGGTTAATTTTGGCATTTCCCAAAGCCAGCTCAAGGTACAGGAAAAACCAAGCAGTATTTTCAGGAGAAAGTAATTCAGCACATAAGGACTGGATTGGTAGAATGAAATAGTTGCTACTAAGGCACCTCATTTTTCCATATGTGTTTTGGGGGTTTATTCTAGATTATATTTAGCCTGGTCACTGGAGACAAACACCTCTGTTACACATATGTTTCAAAGCTTTCTCTTATGTTTCTGTTGGTATGTGCTAGAGGACCTTGTGATGATGCAGCTCATATGCTATTTTGGAACCTCTTGTCCCCATTAGCACTAGGGTGCATGTGGAGCAGACTGGAAGCAGAGCTTCTGTTTTCATTTCCTCCTGAAGGAATTTGGTTTGTATGCACCAAAACCACTCTGAGAACTGAAACACCACATGCTAAGTGGAGACAATGACAAGATTTTCCTCCAAACTGCACTGTTGCTTTGAAACTAATTGCTAGTGTAGACACAGCCTTCTTTGACAGCTAATGAGGGAGCAATCTGCAGGTTCTGCTAGGGCTTAGGAGAGAAGATCAGCTGCTTTAAAAGGCTGAATGTCTTCCCTCCATATAGATCACCTTTCAATATCACTGCACGCCTTTCTGCTCTTCTATTGGCGCTCTGTGTTATTCTTTTTCCCACATCCATTCCCATGTTGGAAAAGGTCCCTAGTCTGCCCCATTTCCACCCACGTGGAAGGTACAGGAAGAGACCTGTGGCTGTAGAAATTATGCAGACTGTAGAGTGAGGACCAACAGCTGGCCGAGACATGAGCATGGAGATGCCGTAGCCAAAGAGAAGTGAGAAAAGCATGTCTCTAGTGTTAGGTGGGCATATTTAGGTTGGTAGAGAGGGGTGTCAAAGCCCTAATGACTTCCAAAGCTCTGCTCCTTGTTTTTTTACACCTCAGCCTCCTAAAAAAATCACTGGCAGTTCACAGTACCCTAACATTTCCCTGCAACAACAAAAACAACCCCTCCCAACGTCCCCACTTCTTATTCGGAAATAGCTCACTTGCTACTGCTGCAAATTTAGATTAACCATACAAATATAAAATTTCTAAAACCATGTTTCAGCAAGATGCTTTCCCTCTGCCTCATTCTCCCCACACAGAGGGTAAGAGAAATTCTTGTTAAATCTGTCTGGTTTCTCTGGGTTCCTGGGCCTCTTTTTTGCCTCCAGACATGTTCTTTTAATAACTGTGTGCTGAGACAAGAGGTATCTTGCCTCTGCCTTCATTGTCTCAGTTAGTCTGTGCCTGAGACCAAAGATGATAACTTTTCCTTAAGCAAAACCTGGGATGGGATGTTCTGTTGCTTGACATCTTTAAAGCTTCTTGTGGAGGGCTGGGGTTAGGATACCCTCCACTCTACCTTAGTGTTAAATGGCCTGGTTTATTTTGAAGCAGAGAAGAATACCAGTCAAGGCAGGCAATATACAGCAAAATAACTACAAAACAGTGTAAGAATCAGCTGAAAAGCATGCTTCATCCCTTTCTAGTCAGACAAATTAATGGCACAGTCCCCACCAACCATGCAAGGAGTGACACGCAGCCCCTGCATGACTCTATTTCCTGCTTCTTTTCCTCTGAAGTGCTGGTTAAACTAAGTCGATTTTACGATGTAGTCATATGCTCAACTTGCTAATAATCAGCTCAGTGTAAATATCAACACATTGCTGCAGAGAAGCTCAAATGTCATCGTAACCATTCCCTTGGATCACTTCAGCTTTGTGAGGGACAGAGAGAACAAAGGTGCCAGAGGACAAACAGCAAGCATGGAGGAGCAGAAAGGAGAGAGCCAACACAATGAGAGAGCTGGTAAAGCTAGAGTCATGTGGAGTGTAGAAAAGTAGTGCCCTACGGAGCAGCTACAGATCCACACAAGGTGATACCAACAAAACAATTTTCAAAATTTTTCTATGTAGAAAGACCTAGGATGAAAAAAAAAAGGGGGGTGAGTAGTAAAAACAGTTTTGAATTTAGCTGACAAGGGCCAAAACCAAGAAGTGTTCACATAGTTAATGAACTAGCATCCAATTAAAACAAAACAAAACAAAAAAAAATCCCCAGCTGTACAGGACAGCTGTTTATCTTTGCCGATATGCTCCTATGAAGGGCAAGGAATAAGAGGCAGAAATTACCTGTACCTCATGTGTAAGGAAACCAACCTAGATGTTGCATTGCAGTGCTGTGCTTGCTACAATTGCAGAAAAGGACCTCTCACCTTTCCTTATAACAACTACAAATGGCTCTTTAAGGGCAGTGTATACAGATGCAGTGTATTCCCTGAACTCTATTCTCGGTATGTTACTAAGATACAACTGTTTCTATGGAGAGCTTATTGGTGGGCAAAATAAACTGTTTTGATGAATTATAAAAAAGATAAATTAATTTTTCAAAAAAAAATAGGGAATGAACCTAATGAGATTAAACCACAGCAATATAGAATTTCAAATACATAGTTACCTTTTTTTTTTTTTTTTTTTTAAATTTCTAGTAGACATTTATCCTAAACTCTGTATGGTCTATAAACTGATACAAATTACTATCTGTCCTGCAAAATACTTAACTAATTCTGAAGCCATGCATTTTGTAGTGGCTACAAAAGCTCCAACTGAATTTTTGTTTTTAAAAGGCAAGTTTAATTGTGCAGCAATTTACTGTGGAGTATAAATATCTGCATGACCAGGCATATGCCATGTTGTGATGTGAAGAAAAGAGCTTTGAAATGAAGAATGGTAAAGAAGGAGAGAACAAATAAGTATGTTAAATAAAGCTCACCATTTAATTTTAACATGCTTTTGTGTAACATCTAGACTCTGCAGATGAAAACTAATAGATATGTGGGGGACTGTGGCATTCTTGCTTCTTTTTTGTTTATAGCTCTAATTATTTTATACTGTGCTGAAACAGAACTTGAAAAATGCTATACTTGACTTAGAGAATAGTTTAGTTGATCAATCAGCAATTTGGCAAAGCAGCTACACAAAAAGAAATTGGTGAGAAATTCCACACATAAATCAATTGGAATTTATGAGTGACCTTTTCTGTAATCTTTACATGTGTAGAAATTGTTAACCTCATTTGAAGATGCACTTTGGTATTTTCAGTGTCAGAAGAATTCTATAGGTTACACATCAGTTTAATCAATTGTTTTATTCATCCTTAAATGCACATGTAGCTATGTAAAATTTCTCACTGATACCTAAGAGAAAGCATTTCTTTCAATGAGCAGATAGGAGCTGCCATCTATTTTTCTGGTTTTATGCCATCCTTTTTTCTCTCTCACTTGGAGTCTTCCAAATCTAGCACCAACATATATACATGGCTGCCTAAAGCAAGATTCATAGGACAGCAAAAAGTATTTAAGAAAAGCCTGACTGATCTAGCTGTGCCAATTAAAAAAATTATTACAGACCTCAGCACTTTGTCCCTCCCATGTGCCAGAGGGTACCCTCCCTAGGAGGTGCGTCAGAAGAAACTGCAGGCATCTGACTCACCCGCCTCTATGTCCTCACTGGTGGTTACAGCTAATTGCCACACTATACAGGGAAATAGGTATGGTTCTGTCTCCTCTCCCTCAGGGTGTAACAACTTTCTGCAGAAGGGTTGGGCAACTAGAAGTAACATCTTAAGTCTACCTATCTCCCCTGCATAGTTAGTGTTGTTAGGATAACAAAATTGTAAAAGCCTTTGGCCTAGACTGACAAATAAAGCCCTATATCTACTTACTTCCTAATTTCCTGGATTCGTTTTCCATATCTTCTCTCTTGCATTCTTTCATCCATCCCAGCTCTCCTTCTGTCCCCCTTCTCTGTCTGTAGTGCTTGTTTTGCAAAGGCTAGCTCCTACTGACATCTCAAAAGCTGCCATTATAAATTTCAAAGCAGTTGATCTGAGCATGCACAGGAATCTCTAGAATATATAAGAAAGTCTCAGCACATGAACAATATATCATATACCCTTGACCTGTGGCATACAGAAAACAATGTGTGCAGTACTCAGTTTTCACTGAGGTAGCCTATGTCTCTCAGTTCATTTCATTCTATCCCCAGATTTCCTGTGTCTCATTTTATTTCCAGCATTCACTATGCACACTGGTTCCATTTTCATGTGCCTTCTCTCATACTCATATTCTCTACATTGGATTTTAGTTCTGCTCCCACTTCTTTTATTCCCATGTCTCTCTACACCTTTCTGTCCAGCATTAAAAAGAGAAATTTGAGAATGATCTAGTTGCATCTTCACTGGAACAGATACCATCTTTGCTAAAAGAAACTTAAGTTTTATGTAGCAGGATTACAGGAAAGTAACCAGCTTTCGTGACTGAGAGCAAAGTCATTTAAGTCCTGAAACACTCTGGAGAGAGCAACCATTAAAATGAGAAAAACCAAGATGTTTGACACCTATAGTCTTGTAACTACAGGAGTCTCTGTGTGTTTTGTGCTTTAATTTCAAATCCACTAAATAGTTCAAATTGGCAATGATACAAATGTTCTGAGACTCACTGATGGCATTTCTAATCAATTCAGTGAATAATGACTGCAAATTTCTATGAAGCAATTTACTTGCCATGAAGAAGAGAAAGAGATGCTTGCTATTCTGTCTGAGACACTGAATCTACATGAAAGAAACAAAGAAGAATAGAAGCCTCTTCCCCTGCCATTTCAGATTTGTGTTTCGTAAAGGGAGAAATGTATCCCTGAATGGTACCTGTGAGGGACAGCAGCAGAGCTGTGCATATATAAGCAACCAGTTTTCATTCCCTGCAGATCTTCATTGTTTTGCTCAAATTCTTTTCACACCTTTAGTCTCCAACATAAAACGTAAACAAAATATTAAAAAAAAAAAAAATTCACTACGCTAGAGTTTTATAGTGATGTATTATCCAAGGCAGAAACCTCATTTTTAGACAATCTACAGAAAATACCTCACCATTTTCTATCTGAGTATGGTAATTTCCCTAGATGAAGTAGGCTTAATATCTTTTGTTTTGAAAAGCAGGATGTCCTGTCTTTCAGAGCAGTAGTAGAGAAATAAAGGAGTGTCTAGTGTTTGTTTGCAAACCCAAGCAGAACTGTACAAAAAGTCTGTCTCCATGCTATTAACTTCCTTCTACAAGGACTACACTGACTCTTGCTGAAGTCAATGGAAAGATTTCATTTACATTAGCTGGAGCAATGTCCATCTAGAAGAAAAAAAAAACCAGTCAAGAAAAAACAAGCAATGAAACTAGAGTTTCCACTAAAACAGTGCTCCAGAACCAAAAAATACATACAGCTGGTAGATACTTTATATGTACAAATACCACAAATGCCAGATATAAATAAAAGCATAAATTCTGATACTGTAAAGATACTGAAATTATTATCTACATGACTGATAAATCCACAAATGCCAGATATAAATAAAAGCATAAATTCTGATACTGTAAAGATACTGAAATTATTATCTACATGACTGATAAATATTCTTCAAAATTTAGAGATGCAAGGTGTGAGGAAATAAATAACAATATTTAAGTAGCATTTTGACAGGATATTGTGATGTTACATATAGGAACTAAAAGGTTTAGCAATATAAAGGAAGAAAACAGTGACAATATGTCATATGTATATGTCATGTCATATATTACAAATATTTATATGCTAAAAATGATAATATAGAGATAGGAATTAAGTACAGGTAACGTACTTAGTCTTCTGGTAGTTTCTGCAGCAGTTAATATCTCCAAACACCTGTACAGCTACACAAATGAAAATCTCGTGTAGATAATGAATACCCCACTATTTTCACTGTGAGAACTCTTTCCTACTTGCCAAAAACAAGTTTACAAGAACAAATAATAACTTTCCACACTGTGCCTATGTGAAATATACACAGCTAAAGCAAAGTGCAACTAAAACAATGACAACCTACCAGTTACAGAAATCATGGTAGAAATGGCTACAGCTCTTGTTAGGAGAAGTATACCACATTTTGCTTCTTTCAAGGGGTACCTCCTTCATGTTACTACTTCCTGCTTCCATTCATCACAAAGGAAGAGGTTTGGTCATCCAGTGAGGTAATGGAATTGTACTGTATTTAGCCTAGAGGCCTTGTGCTAAATCCAAGTAATCTGGAAAACACTTTATATGAGTATCAGCTTGGTGTAAGAAAGCAAGAAACTATCTTAATTTAATTATTTTATATGGATTGGAGTTTTGTGTAGGTGGAAGAAAATCATTACAGAAAGGAGTGCTACACAGACTGATATATAAATAGCTCGTGCTGTGAGGAGAACAATAGCCCTGTTTCTTCTCTCAGAGCACAGATACAATTAGTTAGAGGATATTGCATTCTTCAGAAATTTTTGGCATCCAATAGAAAAAACAATTGCATTTCAAAACAGAATATTGTATTTGGAAATCATTTCCTCTTTTAATAACCTGCCAAGATTTCAGTCTTTCCCCTGCAAATGAACACATCCCTTGTAGTTTAGCACAATGCTTTCCCACACTGCTGGATGATTGCGAGGTTGCTGACTGCTGATGCAGTGACACAGAATCCTGAGCTTGCCTCTTGGCAGGGAAGTAACTGCTTTCCACATACATTGTGTTAAAGATGCACATGTTTCTGTAGGGTTTCCATCTACCGTTTTGTGAACTCCACTGATTTAAATACCATACTTTTACTGTCACAGAATAACTACTTACTTTTGTTGAAGAAATGTAGAGGTAAAGCCAAAATGTTCAATTTCAAAGCAGGAAATCTCAGTCCCCTGACAGCACTGTATTCCTATTGCTGGATTTATATTCCAATGGCTGATGTAGATTTCATCAGATTGTCCAGTGGCAATAATTCATTCCATGTAACATGGATGTATTCCATTCTTGCTGGATTAGAGAGAAGACCTATTGCACTCACCAGCCAATCCATCTTAAAACTAGTTTAAAATATTAATAATCATGGTTAGCTAGATGAAAATATGATTGATTGCTACATAATCCACTAAATAATAAAACAAATCAATAGCTATAGTTATAAAACTATACCCATGGGATAAATCAATCAAAACCAGTGCCTACATTTCAAACTTAAGTCTGTCACTCTGTCTTCCTTCTGAACTGTCTTTTACCCAGATGTGAAAATCTTCATCTGAGGTCATGAGGTAGTGGCAGATACAAAGGCCAAATGGATATCAAGTGTTCTACTGTTACAAACTCTCCCCTCTTAACAATTAATTATTCTCCCCATTACAAGTGGAAAACCCCAAAATACTCTAATTACACTCCAATCAGTGTTGGCCCCTTATTTTTTGGGTGATACATCCTAACTGCTCATTTTTTTAGTTTCTTCCTTTATTTGCCATAATTACTTTCCCTGTAATAACAGAAGTATCAACAGCAGATAGTAATATGTATCAAGTAAAGCAAACATCTTTTACTGATATTTTTAATATATAAAAACACAGCTTCATAAACTTCCAACCCACCTTCTCTCTGTACCTCATAGGTGGAACAGCATTTACTTGGATGCGCTGCAATAAGTGGACTCATTGCTGTGCCGTCTCAAAGACTTGTTTTACAAATCATGCACATAATAAACTTGCACACTATCATTTCTAATGTTACTACATACCCAAAATAGCCTTCAAATTGAATAAGATAAAACAAAACATACATCATCTAGTTAGCATTCAAAGATCAGGAGAACTGGTAGGTCTAGCAAGAACAGGTAGGTCCTGAGCTTTAAAGGAGATCTGTAAGGGGTATCTTTGCATTACCAGAAAGTTCAAAGCTTGAGTGTCTGCTCTCTCTGTGTTATTAAAAATCCCACAAGTTTTGCAAATGTAAGGCAGCTATCCTACATCTTGAAAACATGCAAAAATACCTTGGTAATAATGTTTAGTCTGTAAAAACAGAAAGTTTGTTTCTGAGTCATATTTACTTCTTTTTATGTAAACTGACTTTACTAGAAATTTATATCAGCATGAGCAAAGTGAATTTCTCTGCATTTAAGAAGGAGTTTCATGCTTGCACTCCATTTTAGGCAAGAGCAATTCACTTCTGTTTACTGGGAAACATACTTGCCTGTGTTCTGGTTTGCTTGTGTTGTTGGAAGGGTCAACAGAGCTGGAATTTTTAGCTGGCACTGCTCCTGTGAAGGCAGCTCCCACTTGGCCCTGCTGTGGAGAAGGCCTGGCTCGAAGAAGCTGCACACGGAGTTCTTCAAGATCAGGGGCTTGCTGCTGCAAATGAAAGTGTACTCTAGTCTCCACCTAGACACAGCATAGTACAGACCTGCCTGCTGAACAAAGCAGTTCTGGCCTCATTCAGCATCCACAGGAGTGTGGGGAAGGTAAAACCCATAACCGTGATCTGTATGAAGATGGGAAAAGGCCCCGAGACCGAATTTGAACTGACAAAAGAAGACAGCAGGTAGGCAGCAAAGATCAGCAGATGTCGAAAAGGAAAAAAAAACAAACCATTTTACAAATTCTGGCCCAAGTGTACCTGTGCCTTGGTACTTTAAGTTCAAAACCAGGTCACTAAAATCAGTTCAGATTTGGCCTTCCTAATATATCTTGTTCTTTGTGTGATGGAAATGTGAAAAAAGATAGTACAGAACAGCTGTCTCTCGGGACTAGCCTTCACCTTCTAGGTCTCGTAACACACAAAGCCTAAGAAATTTAGGGCTGGAAAGGGCTGAGAAGTGAGGAAACACAGACTAGATCACTTTGAGGGAAAAAAGATTCTAAGCGCAGGAAGGCAGCGTGGTTGGCACTGTCACAGCAGTCACAAGGACAAGGGGGATGGTATGGGGACCGTGAATTCAGGAGACAAAGAAAATACCACGAGAATAAATAAGGAAAACATGAGTTAGAAAGTGATCTGAAGAGACACCCGGCTTCCCTTCACTTTGGTTACTAATATGCCAGCCGTAGGAAGGGGGAGCAGGGGCATGCCTCGGAGATGAGCTAAATTGCCCAGCAAACCCAAGAGGAAACGCTGCCAAGGAACCGGTAAAAATGAAGCAAGCAAACGCCCCTTTTCTACCCTGCCTGGCACGAAACGGCTCGGAGAGACCCTTCAGACGGCACGCAGGGCCCCGCGGCGGCTTCCCGGGAGCCTCTGCCGACGAGACCCACTTCCTCCCGCGGGAGGCGGCGGCCGCGCAGGGCCGCTGGGGAGCGGCGAACGGCAGCAGCGCCCCACTCGGCACGGCNGACCCCCCCGCTCCCCGCGCAGCCGCCGGCTCAGCCGGGCCGCCTCGGCCGCCAGGTGTCGCCGGCGCACGGGCGTCCCCGCGGCCCCTCCTGCGCCCGGAGCCGGTGGGGCTGGCTCAGTGCGAGCGGGCGGAGGCGTCAGCCCGCAGCGGGGACGCGCAGCCTAG
>VXBI01011588.1:1166124-1287661 GCA_013397375.1 Toxostoma redivivum
AGCGGCCGGCCGGGCGGCGCTCGAGCACGGCCTGCGGCCGCTCTCCGGTGGCGGCGGCGGGGAGCCACGGCGAGGAGAAAGCTGCTGCTGCGGCGGTGGCGGCGGGGGGAGCAGCCATGTTGGAGCGGGGAATAAAGTGACTTTCCTCGGGGAGGGAGCGCGGCCGGTGGCCCGGCGGAGGCGAAGGCTCTCGTGCGGCGAGGGGAGGGGGGGGTTCGGCTCCCGGCGGCCGGATACCGCTCCTAGGCGGAGGAGAAGGGGAAGAGAAGGGGCAAAGGAACCGCCCCCGGGCCCTCGAAGCTCCGGCGCTGCTGGTGAGTAGTGGCTGCTCATTGTCTCCCGGCCCAGGGGTGCGGGTCCGGCTCGCGGCGGGGGGTTGGCTCTCGGCCTGCGGTGCGTGGGACGTCTCGGGGGGTGAGGTGACAGCGCGGCCCCGGAGCAGGGGAAAGTGATGGTGGTCATGGGAGAGCGCCCCGTGAGAGGGCCAGGGGCTGCCCGCGGAGCCCCGGGCGCGGGGAGCGCCGCTCGGCGCCCCCGGGCAGGGTCGGGCCGGGCTGCGGGGGATTTCCGCTGCCCGGTGGTGGCTGGGAGCGGCTCCGCGGGGGTAGGGGGCAGCTCCGGGAGGCTGAACCCGGTGCGAGGGGAGCTGAGCGAAGCCGGGCCGGAGGGCTGAGCTGGGGATGGCAGCCCCTGAGCACTGCCGGATTTTTTGGTGATCCTGCGTTCGTCGCCGTCCTTTCCCCACCGCCTTCTCCTCTTCAAGCGAGGCAGCGTTCTCCTGACAGCTCTTCTCCTCGCAGCCTCCGCACGTATGACACATCGCTCCTATTGCAGGTCTCCCCCCACACGCACACCCAAAATATGTAGGTTTCAGTGCGTGGCATAAGAGCTCTTCTGCACTGAGATTTGAGTTAGAAGGTGACAGGATGCGTGAACATTGTCTGACCCTGAACTTCTGTGAACTCCTCCCTCCCCTTCCTCGCTCAGATATGTAATGGCTTGAAACTAGTGAGGGCAAAATGGTTCTCTCGAAAGGGCGGGGGAAATCAGGTGGGATCGTGTATATTTTATATTTCTTGCAAATTTTTAACGCCCATCAGTGCCAGTACCGTGTTCATATGAGTGGATTAGCTGTTGCGTTAGAAGAATGCTGACCTTGATCCCCTTTGTCTCTCCTGCAACAATTTTGGTAGCTGGCTCCAGTTGATTTAAACTCACTGCTGTCTTTGGCACTTTGCTAATGGTTGTTAACAGTGTTATGAGCAAAACGGGGCTGATTTATAATCTAAACCCAGTAATTTAAAAAGCATCCATTTCCTTTTTTATTTTATTTTTTTTTAATTTTGGTGAATTTCTATTTTGTAATTTTGCAGAAGATCAATAGCAACATTCTTGTGGTATCATGGTATAGATACAAGAGCCAGCCTGGTTTGACATTCGTCCATTATTTCTCTCCCCCCTGCTTTTTAATTGTATTAATCGAACTGGAAACTACATCACCAAAGGTTAAATACTGGGGAGATGGGGGGCAGAAGAAAACATTTATGAAATTAGACTTAGTACCGAATTCAGGTTTGTTTTTCTTATTAGAATTGTGAAAAAAAGGAAGTAGGTGATCTGGTATTTTTTGTGCTTAAGACGTTAAAGAAATTGCTGTATTGCTTTGCTGTAAGAATTCTGTATAGTCGCATATAGCTCTTGTTACTTACATCTGCTCTTCAGTAAGAGACATGAGAGAGGCTTGTTTTGAATAATTAATGTAGAAGTAACAGATATGAAAACATAAAATGACATGTTTGAATACGTGGTGAAAATTTTCCTTTAAATATGTTTGTGCTTAAAAGAACAAACTTGATTTAATTCTCCAACAGAGATAAACCATTATAATGTTAACTTGCCATTAAAAGGGCCATTTAAATTGGAAAGATGAAAGCATCTTTTTTTTTTTTTTGCTGGCATTATTTAAATACTGCTTTGACAATAATGAGTCTGACTTACAAAAATCTTTGGGAAGGATAGCGCAGTGAGGCTCATACCTGGTATTTGCATATTGTGCTGTGTAGCCGTGTGTTTACCCAGAATGGAGCTCTACACAAATCATGGGGTGGGTTCTGCCTACATCCGTACTGAAGAGTTTGCAAATTAAAGCCCATGTTGTCTGAAGCAAATTATAGTTTGAATGTGGGGAGTCATTTATTTTAAGCTTGGCTAAGAATGTAGTGCATTAATTGATCTTTTTAATATGTAAAATGCCACTAGCGTGTAGTGAAATATCTAATTTATAATTGCAAATATAATTTAAATTGAGAAACAGATCATGGCCGTGTATTTCCCCTGAATGACTCTGGCTTCAATTTCTGCAGTGTGTAAATATGGTATAGCTTATGACAGGGATGTTAAGATGCTCAGTCTGCATGTGTTACTGTTATGATGTGGAGCTCTTACAGTAAAACTATGCAGAATTTTTTGAATGGCCTAGTAATATACAAATCTTGTAATTTCTTAAATGACTCCCTGCTGCAAGGGGAAAAAAAGAATGTTTTACTCATCTTAATATGTTTCTGTCCTGAAGATTTGAGTAATTGCACCTAAAAAGCGCAGTTGGGAAAGGCTTTGTTGAAGTCTGGTTCAGTGAGCGGTCTACATTAAAATCTTTTCATGAGTTTGCTCTTGACTCTCTTTTCATGTTAAGTGGAAGCTGTTGATATTCCACATCCAGATCAGTTTGCTTTTTGTCCAAGAAAGCTAATGAGCTGTATTCTAAAAAGTTTTATATACTAGTTATGTATTTATTGATTGCATTATGTGAAAATGGACAAGATCATATCCAAAAATCAAGCTCAGTAATTATAAAGCTTTTCTAGCATAAACTCAGTAAATGTTACTTACAGTTCTTAAGTTACAGATATCTTAGCTTTTTAGCTGCATGCTTTTTAATGGTTATTCTTTTTTTATTTCTGCACTAAGCCTTGTATAGCTATTGAGGCAGCTGGACACCACTATAATCAGTAGCAGTTCAGAATTTTTTATAATACACTACAACTATAGCATGTAAAAATGCTTTTAAAATGCCAAATGTTTACTTGACAGTTATGGTTCACATCTAAAGAACAAACTAAACCACTGTGTTGTTAGCAATCACTGCCTTATTTTGCAATGCACATAATTATAGCAATGGCTTTTGCCTTCTGAGTGTAAGAACTGGGATTTGGGGTTTTTTTGTTGCCTGTTCACATACTGATGTAGCAACTTGGATGATAGAGGTAAAAGCATTTCATATTTTCATATTTTAATCACTAGACAATAATTTGCTTTTTAAAAGTAAGTCTAGGCCTAGGAGGCTTTTAAAACTTTCTGAATATTTTATATCCTGTTATTTATTCCTATTGGGTCCTGGTAATGTTTTTCCCCATGAAACAGAGCTTTCTCCAGGAGCACCCACTATTGGTGTGGGTTGGGTTTTTTTTCCTGTGTATTTTGTGAAGAGTCATGATGCAATTTTGACAGTTTTTATCTGAAGAAGAATGAAAGTTGATGCTTATTTGGAGAAATGACTTTTTTATAATTCTGTATTGAATACGAATTCATAGATATTCATTCTTTACTAACTTGATGGATTGGCAATTCTTCCAGAGTTGTTGGTTTCTTGACCTTTTAGCCGTGATGTCAACTGTCAAGAGTTAAGTAGAACTGGCTAATTAGGACATGTACAAACAGCAGTTTAAACCACTGATAATCACGAGGAACAAACAAGACCTGTACTTGAGCTGTTTTGCCAACTTGGAGCACAAGAACTTTGGGAAAGGGGAAAAAAAGAGTTCTTTAGTCCTATGTTTTGTCCCATTATATGGAAAACAATGACCATAATGGTTGCATAAATCAGGTAATTTGCATTGGACCAGTCCTTGGATAGTAAGGCTTTAGCCACATTCTTGGAGATCATTATACCCTATACCTGGCTATGTTATACTATAGACACATTGATACTGGGAATCGTTGTAACAGTGCTTCACTGGCATATTTGGGCTTTTGTGGTATAGTGCTTGCTTTTAAAGGATTAGAAATTTCATTCACTAAGAAACATAAGTTTGTCAGGGGTGCTATGCCTAAGCATGAATGTCGGGAAAAAGGAAATGTGATAGAGCAGCATTGTCAGTGCAGCAGCAGAAGAAACAGTTGTCAAGTCATGTTTTAATTTTTCATGTAGTAAGATAGAATTAGGCAAAATTATTTTAATAGGACCGAAAAGTACCAACTTTATATTATAACATTTTTTACTAAACACTGAAAGGCTTCTCTGAATTTCAGTACAATTTTCTGCTTGCTTATTTCAGTAATATGTTGAAAATGCAGTAAGCTGAAGGGCAGTTGTCCCTTAAGTTTTCATTATGACCTTTTTGCTTTTTTTTATTGATCTTCTCTGGAACAACTAGCTTTGCATATATTATGATGATCAGGGCTGTGTTATACCAGAACAGAGAAATGAACATGTCTTTCAGTTGCATTTCTAGCTACAGTTCTTGCCTATCTTTGATTTTAGGTTGAACTTAGGTATTTTGCATAAGTGAAAGTTCCTCTGTGCCCTCTAAGCATATTTCATTTAATTATTATCTCTACTTCATAATTGTACTCCCTTCTGTGACTGCTGTTGTTTTTAAAGGTTTGGTAGAGTTTCATGATGGTGTCTGATTTTTAACATCTGCATTTCGTCAGCTTCACTAAGGATACTTGGATGCTTTCAGTTTGTGTTAAAGTTGTCAGAATCATGACATTCTCTTCTTTGCTTGGTGGATTAGAACATTTTGCAGGCATGTAGCAGTAATATCATAGTCAACTGTCATAACCTTTATAGTCTTTCAGAACTGTCATTTCCCAAGTATTTCTGACTTCCTGTTCTTATCTTGCGATATGGAAATATCTTTGTTTGGATGTTTTTCAGGTATGTGCAAGGTGTCTTTATACAGCAGTCGTTAAAGTTGACATTTCGTGAGGTTTACAGTTAACTGGTATTCACTGAAGTAAATATCTTTGTAAAATATCAAATACTAAGAATTATCAAGGAATATTAGTCATCAGCAAAACCACTGTCCTGTAATTGAGAGAAAACTGTTTGGATTAAAAAGTTACGGTCTGTAGGTTAGCTTACAAAAATTGTAAAGAAGCCAGTTTAAAAAAATATAAAGAAATTGAAACAGATCAATTAATATGATTGATAAGAAAGGCCAAAGTTTGTGATGAGGAAGGACCATGCAGTCACCAACTATTACAATTAAGTGTATTTTAGGATAAAATTTTATTCTAAGAAAGTCATTAGCCATTTAGAAAAGCTGAAGAAAGTCTAAGCATTTGATATTCTTAGAATAGGTTGATGTTCATGAAATACTCAAAAGTAAACCAGCTGATAGTCATACATGGTTCTCTGAGACATTCCTGGGAGAACCTGAAGGTATTTAACAGCTGTAACTGAAGCTGTAAAGTAAGAATTGTACAAGTTAGTAGGGCACTTTCTGGAGTGGAAATGCTGGTCATGTATCTCAGCATGTTTCGAAACACTGAGAAATAATACGATTTTAGCACAACTAAGGTTTCTTTTGGTGGTTTTAGTAGTTAGTTATATGCATAGTAATGAATATTGACAGGGCAGGAGTTTAAGCAAAGAAAACAACTGTTGCTCAGCATATATTTATAGAGAACCAATCTTGTGAAACTAACGTCTGGTTCTCTTGATAAGATTAAATACTTCATGAGGTATGTTGTTGATATTGCAGACAGGCGTCACTGAAACTTTTTACTTGGCTCTTACGTGGCATTTTGATTATGGAACTAAAATGATAGATCAAGTGGCAGCCTATGAAATGGTTTAAAACCCAGTGGATAATGTGAATCAAGTGGTTACCTATAAATAGTTGCTGTTACGTAACTGTGTGTGATGAGGGCTCCTCATCATCAAAGTAAGTTCGTGAAGAAGCCCTGAGGAACCTGCTCGGTGTCAGCTGTTGGGTATTGCCACTAATGAAGTGAAAGTCAGTGAAAATTGCCCATTATTTCTGTAGCTCCAGAAAATTGGGAAAACAATAGATACTGAAGAATGGGTTATTAGTGCAGGGTGGATGCTTGGAAAAATGGCAGCTTCCTCTTTGTTTACTTTATGCAGTATTTTTTGTCGGGCTTTAAAAGATTGAATACAGTGTATGAACTTATTTTAATATAAATTAGTTATGTTTGGTAACTAAATATATGCAGCTATTAATTTTTGCTTTTAGTTCGAGTATTTTTTCTGTAAATGTTAGGAATAGTTTTTCATGTGTAAGACAACAGATACTAAATGTTGGTTTGCATTCAGTATGTGGGGTTTAGGGAGAGCTTTTATTTTGAAAATATAGTAATCAATAATATAATTAGTGGTACACAGAAGGAGGAAAAACATTTATGAAATATAGATTACATTTTATATTTCCATCAGATTTCTGTATGTCTTGAAGTGGAGTTTTTCAATAGAGTGGAGTTTATCAATATTCTCTGTTGGCCAAAAAAGATGTGGCTGTAAGTACATTTAACCAGGGAAAATTAAAAGTAATTTTTTTCAGTCTGTCATTAGTTTATTGCCAGTGCATCTTCCCCTGTCCTTTCTCTTTGTGGGTATCTGGTTGTCATAAAAGGCAATAGAGTACCTTAGTGTGCAAGGAGCTTGGTACCTGCTTAGCCACTATTCAGTCTTAAAGCTGTATATTGTCCTAAATGGTTCAAGCATCTGCATGGTCTGCTTCGTAATTTACCTTATTTATGTCTGCTCTGAAACCCAAATACAAAACTAAAGACTTCCTATGTGACTATGAAAGACAAAGCTTGGGCTGCTGCTGCCTGTGAATAACTTATTTGCTCCACGGAAGAGTTCAGCCTGGCGTAACTGGTGCTATCACTCAAAGCTGCAGTCATTTTCCCCTTTGCTGGCTGCTGCTCCCATCCCCACATTCCTGCCTTTGTACCAGTAGGTGTCTTGTGACTCTGTCAGGGAGCCGGTGCAGGTTACATTGTGTGTTTGGGTTCAACTTTACCTTCATGCTTACAGGTGAATAATAGCCACTTTCTGCAGTATCGATGGAAAAACAGCCGTTTGTAATTATTTATTTTTTTAAATATCCTTAGCAGATGGGAGGGGAAACTTCCTGTGTACAGAGAGGAAAGGAGGTGCTCAGCTGCTAAATATATCAATCATATATGCTGCATTAAAGTCTTACAAGAATGATGTGTAAAACAGCAGCTCAGAAACTTACTTTGGTACTGGATAAGAAGGCACAGTGTGGAAATGATTACTGATACATCTTATAAAATATATTGTTCATTTTTATTATGGGTACATGTTTAGGTGAAAGTTCTGAAATTAAGTAGGATTTTTGGTGTGGAAATGATTAGTGATGGACAAAATACATCTAAGGAAACTAAAAATTACTTTTTTTCCTTGCACATAATATTTAAAAACTGAACTAAATAAGCTGAAAATGAACTACAGGAGGAGTTTGAAAATATTTGGAAGATAGAACAATAAAAAACTGGCTTAACTATAGTATTCATATTTTAAAATGGGCCTAGTAATGGATTTGTGCAGGGTTCTTGTTTTGTTTCAGAAGAGATGAGATCATTGGCCTCACTGAACCTACAGTTTGGGTTTAAATCACTGAAATTTACAGTGAAATTTACAAACACACTGGTCTTGAAAATAATGACCTGAATAATACTCAGGTAAAGCAATTTCAGAGGCAATTCCAAAAATATAAGATTTTCCATAAGGTTTCATTACCTTTTTAAATGTGATTCAGTAGGTTATGGCAAAGAAACAAAATATTTTGAAGCTTATGCTATTTACCTTCAGGATTAAACAAGATAAACAGCTTATCAGTGTTCCCATTTGCACAAGTCACAGTATTTTTAAACCTGCTGCTCATAATTCTGGGTTGTTTATCAGGGAATACATTTAACCTAAATGTCTTTTGAAGGCTTGTTTCTGATATATCTCAGTATAATTCTCAAAGCCAAAAATGTTTGATCCATAAGCCAAAAAATAGCTTTAAAATGTATTTAGTCAGAAGGTTGCCTTTGGTTATTAAGCATAGTCTTTTTTTTTTTTACCTTCTGGGCTGCACAGGGGAAGCAACATAATGGTGTATAGTAATTAGTGTCTTCAGTAGCTGTATGCTTTTCTTCTTAAATTATGCAATTTTAGTATTTTAGAAGCAATACGAAGCAGATTATAAATTCTGAAGATGCAGATTTGATATGCTTTGGTAGTCAGCTTGGTTACTAATACGTAGTATTTTAGAATGTGTTTGAGTATGGTTTGTGTATAAAATATAAAGTGTTCACTGCTGTTAATTAAGTGTTCTGAACCTGCTTTCTTTAGAAGGGACTTTTTTTTTTTTAGTTGTTCCTGGTGGTCTTACATAATAGGAGTTTTGGCTTTCTGGTATTTGTGAATATTTCTGGTAGTAGAAGAGGTAGACATTAGCTGAAGGATTTAAGTCGTTAGTTGTTTGTTGCTGTTAAAAGTTAATTTGAGCATGAATGGATAGCTAGTGATCATTTTCACTTCTAGCTGCATCTTAACAAAATACCTATATTCTTCTTTATCTGTTTCTAGAAATGGGTAGATAAAACCTGAAATCTTTTTCAGTAGATAAATTATTCTCATCTAAAATATGAATTATGCCAGATTGACTGATTTGCATTGTGCCTTTTTTTAAAATGTGCATCTCTGTAACCAGTAGAGAGAAATAGATTCAGAGGGTAATCCAAAGATCTTAATGCAGAGCTGCCTCTCTTTCCACATTTTCCTTGAAGGGAACCCATCAGAACCGTTGTTTTTGTATTACACCATTACAGCTTGACTTGAATTAAGCACTTATTTCCAAATAATTTCTGTTGCATCAGTAAAGTGAAGTGGTTTCCACACATGCCTCCATTACAAAGTTGATAATGAAGACGGAAGAGAGAGACTGGCTAGGGGATGGAGCCAAGCATTTTCTTAGTGGTGGTGGGAAACTGTAAAGTGTCTCCAGCACTGCTGTGAAACTTTCTCTGAAGTGCCTCAGGTGCCTAAAGATGGTGAGTGTCAATTCCCACCCTCTTCCACCTCCCCCATTTATGCATTTAGGTCTTTCGATATGTAAGCAATAAAACATGCAGATTTTTCTTTATTCATCATTCCTTCTTGCAAGTGTTTAGCATTTTAAAATTCTGGTCATGTGAGTAGTAGTGATAGTATATTTTAATATTGAAATAGATTCCCGAGTGAACTATGTTCCTGTTATGTCTTGTGTCAGTTTCAGAAACTAGGATTGCAAGGACAACTAAAAATGATCTGGATTTCTTGTAGCAGGAGAACTTTCTTTCATTATATGTGCTCTGTGATAAAGTAAGATGAGTGAAGACTTGAGCATATCTTACACCTGCAGCTGATGTTCATTCTTGACTTTTTAATGGTATTATACTGCATTAAGTTAATGGTGAATTTATATCTTTACATGATTGAATTTCCATATCTGCTTTTGATAACTGGAATTGTATCTTAATTCAGAGTTTATTGTTTATTTTGTGGCTTTACTTGAAAGATGGGATGTGAAATCTTTGTACTTAAATTTTGAGGATGATTTCCTTGGATTGGTTGACATTATTTGCCTAATTTTCCTTGGAGTGGTTGACATTATTTGCCAAGTTCTATGCTAGTTTAGATAACTTTTTGAAGATACTTTAAAATATAACTGCAACAGATTTTGTGTAGTCACATTGGTCAGTTCTCATGAAAAGTAATGCATCATTAGCTAAAAAAGTTTGTAGGGATGTATTATGTCAATTTTTGGTTGTTTAATTTGAGGCTTCTTTAAGATACTGATCTTAAGGGTATAGGTGCTGAGGGTGCTTTGAAAATCACCCTTAGTGGAGTTGTCTGCAGAGACCTCTTAATAGAAATAATACCCTTATTATTTAGTATCTGAAAACCTAGTGGCATAGATTCTAGTAAATATTTCTAAGAAACACTGCCCTTGATTCTCCTGCAGTTATCTCTAAAATACTGCTAAGCCACCTTTATAGTAACTGAATGGCCTAGCTTTTCCTGTTTCTATGGCTAGATGTTATCTTGCTCTCAGTCTGTTTATACCAATGTAAATGAATCTAACCTGGATTATTTAATCTACATTAATGTCTACTTCAGTGTTGCAGTGTAATTAATTGCACGGGGCCTCTGTCAGTCATATCTCATACAGAACTAACATAATATGTAACCTCACTGTTTCCAGCTAGGTATGAAACACAGACTTGGAAAACAGGCCTGTTAACTGTCTTATATAGGGAATGTTTTCTCTTAACTACATTTGATAGGCAAGGCTTCCAATAGTAGTCTGCTAAAAAAATCCCCACAAAGGTCTTTGTCACTGAAGGAGGAAAAAAGCCTGAAACGTCTGATAAAGCACAGGAAGCAAAATTGTTGACAGAGAAAATTCCTTTTCTGTAGAGTCACTTTTATGAGAAGTGCCACTCCCCAAAGGTAATATATTTAACTGTTAGTGGATCCTCATGACATAATAGTTTTTTTCTCTTGTATTCAAAAGTTCGAAAGGGATAAAGAAAACTATGTGGGTTGATATTCTTTCGAAGTTTTTTGTGCTATTTTGCTGTGTTATTTGTGCTATATTCTAGTTTATAAATGCTTGCCTCTCTGTGAACATAAGAAGCTTTGGAAAAATAACATGTTCTGTTTTGTGCAGAAGTGGGGACATTTATGATGGTCTTTTCATCTCATTTAACTCCTGTCAAAGCTCCTTCCACAGTGTGCACAAGCCTTGCTTTTTCTGCTAGGTAGTAATATTCCAGTTGGATTAGTTTATCATGGCTCTTTATCAGAAAGTCTAGGAAGCTTTTTGATTAAGCAGTCTGCAATACAGAAAAGCTGCACTGTCTTACAGCATAGAGATGCATCTTTATTTTTAATAATATCCCTTCGCCCTCTTTGGATGAGTGGCTCTGTTGTATTTTTGAACCAAACCTTAGGGTTAGCAGTGGTTTTGTTGAGTAGCAAAGGGGACAGAAGGTGTCAGAAATGGGTAAGGAGAGCATAACCACGACCAAAAGAGAGCTTTTCAGGTAGGCATGGTGTTCTGTGCACTCATCCAGAATCGGATATTACTGGGGTGTGTTCTCCCAGGTTTTCCTTACTCTTTTCTGGTTTTGCTACCTATGTTGTGCAGAAATTTATTTACTTAAATAATTCCATGAGATTAGCTGTACGAATTTGTACTGTTTTAATAAAGATGGAAACTTGTAGCTTCTGATCAGGGAAAGCTATGTGTAAAAACAGTACAAGATTGCCTTGTAGAATTACTTAATTCTTTGTCATTTCGAAGTGCTACTTAGGGACAGTCTATCTATTACATTGAAGGGGGTTTTATATTCTATTTTGTTTTTTAAATGATGTGCTTATCTAACTGTTGACTTCAAACAAGTAAAAGGAGGAAATATGACATAAATTAAATGTTAAATAAATAGCAAAGAGGCAGATGGATAGAGAGACATTCTGAGCTTGTAGAAAACAGAAACTATTTAACATTTATAGTGAGCATTAGTAGGCTGTTGTATGTTTTGCTTAAGGAGTCTGAAAGTAACTCCAATAAATGTGACCTATTTTTAGATTTTGGACTATCCTATATATGATGTATTTGGAAGTGTTTCTACTTGAAAGGTGCAATGACAGTTTCAGGTATTTCCTTAGTGAAACTTTCATGTATATTGAAAGGAGGAGGTTTAAAATTGCAATTTTATACCTGGATGAAATTTGTATACAGCAAATGAGATATGAGTAAAGAAAGGCAACCACATATTCTTCACACATGCAAGAGCATGTTTTGTCAGCAGTTTCTGCAGTTACTTTTGTTGCACACTTCATGATTAGTTAATGCATATTGGGCATGTATAAATGCATGTCTGGCATATCAGAATATTATTTATACTGTGTAAATCATAAATACTTCATTCAGTATTTTCACTGCTCATTACCCAGAATTGTCTAGCAGCACTTGAGAGTACATGAACTCTCTCTCCTAAGACCTAAATGCTGTCATCAGCAATATCTCTGTGTTTATGTTCTCAGCTGCGTGGACCATTTTTTGAAATTACCTGCTTGGCGAATAAAGAATTTTAAAGTCTTTGTCATGCTAAAGTAGAAGTTTAATACAAGCACTAAATAAATTCAAAAGGCTGTTCTTTTCTGAAAGAAATTGATGTCTCAAATTTAGATATCCGGTCTCAAAACAGCAGTATTAATCATCTAGTTGGGTTAAAGAGAAAGTTGCTTTTAAACAGCTTTTCATTGTTACTCAAAGTTAATTGTTTATTTTAAAGGGAGAAGTGAACTTTCTTTGTATGGAAGGATGAACAGTGCTAAAATTAACCTGATCTGTAGCTTGTGATGTCCTTTTTAACAGAATAATGCACCTTAATTTAGGATCATTTAAGAAAATAGCAGTGTCTTCTAGGTGTTTTTGTTTATACAATCAGATCAACATAAATAATCTGAATTAAAACAGAATTTTGAGTAATTTTCACAAAAGGTTGTGCCTCCCTAGGAGTACAGGTATCTGGGAATGACATTCCTGTCCTGGAAGGTATGAGACTAACTGGGTCAGGGTGCAGCAGGGACCGGGCTCTTCATAGCCTGGTTGTGCCATGGAGAGTGATGTGGCCACCATGGCTTCCCTTCTGGTGCCTCTTGTGGGTGCATTCTTTAATGATAAAGCTTGCTACTTTAAAACTTGGAAAAGCATCTTAAATTGTTTCTTTAATCTTTTTCTTTCAGCTAGTGATACCTGGTGAATTGTTTAGTTTTGTTCTTGTCTGTATTCTCACTAATCATTTGGTCTTCCTAGCTGGTAGACACTCAGTTAAAACTTAATGTTGGTACCAATGTAAAGAGATGTCTAAGGAATAGATTAGGTTGAGAATAGTGTGAGCTACAGGAGAATGAACACTCATTTACAGGGTGTTCACCAGTTTGTTCACCTCTGTACTTGTTTTAAGGATAAAAAAAGTTGTGGTTTAAGACTAGAAAAGCTTTGAAGTAAATATGTATTTACTGTCACCTTCAAATGTCTGTACTGACTAGGTTATGTACGAATATGGATGGGATCCCATTGTGATTAAAAACTCTCAGTTAACCCTACCTGTCCATATAAAAAATAGCAAAGCTGTGTTATTCTGACTTCTGTGTTTAATTCATAAAGCTGTAATGAAAAGCACAAACAAAAATGTTGCTGTGATACTATAAAAACGGTTCTTGAACTGAGGATTTGTGCCTGGCATTATCCCTTGCTATTCTATAGATACAGCATAAAAACTGATTCTAAGCCTGTTCTAGTAATGCTGGTAAATGTCTTTATATATAAAATCTTGATAGGGGTGTACTTGTGTCTTTTCATTAGTAGAAGACTGTTCTGAAGCTGAACAACTTGTGTAAATTATTTTTTTCCCCTGCTGCACTCTGCATGAGGTTGAAAATAATTTGCTTTAGCCTTGTCCCCACTCCATGTTTTCTATCAATGTGATGGTCATAAGGGTAGAGTAGTGATGGCCTTTTTCATCATCTGATGGTCCAGGACGGCTTTACTCCCCTGCAGACTTCAAAGGACTCCCATGATAGGGGGATAACACACAGGGTGGTAAATACACTGTGGTTTTTTCTCTGAGTAGTAGCTTAATTTAATGTCATCATGTTTAATCATCTCATTTTGTTATGTGAGTTTTTTGCTGCAAAGGTCTTTCCTATATATACTCATTGACCTAAGCACTAATTTGCCAGATTGCAGTTCATCAGACCTATGCATGCCAAAAAACGGCATGTTTTCAATTTGTCCTCCAAGATGCTCTGCAAAGTGCATGTGGTGTACTACAAAACAAAGGGAGATCCTTAGGTCTTTTAGTTGACTTGGTGATTAAATTAGGTAATTCTCATAGAGGATACTTTGAATTTGGTCATAAATGAAGTGAAAACCTGTTCATTACAAGCTTTATTAATAAGAAACATTTATTCTACCATTACACCTCATGCATAACCTCATCTTGTTTTAATAAATGTCAGCTAGTGTAATACATAATTAAACTGTTTTGAACCATTTCTCAATTATCATAATAAATTGTGAAACAAACTATGTCAATCCTTTAAGTCATATCAAAGCAAGCTGGTTTTTGGGCTTATTGTGCTGTCTTAAGGAAATACATTCAGTAAGAATTTTTGCTGGTGGTTTGTAAAACATAAACTGCACAAGAAATTAAGCTTCAGAAGTTTACTGAGCTGTAGATAGAGTAATACTGTTTTGATAGTAGCAGACTCTGATCCCTATTCTTGCTTTTATTTTATTGTGAAGTACAAGGGGTTCAGCATGGTATTACAACGGGATTTGTTTGTTACAATTAAGAATGGAAAGTTTAGCTTTAGGCGTCTTGCTAGTTTGTATGTCAGGCTGTCATACATACATATATGTCTTTGCCACCCCTTTTTTTTAATGTTCAATTTGCTCTGTATAACTGAAGAAAATACAGTAATGTTTATTTCAAAAGGTTGATACAAGATATTTCAAGTGTTTATAAATCCTCAGGTTTGACTTTAAAAATTTTCTTGGTCTCTGCATATACTAACTGCAGTGGGATGCCACATGTGTGTAGCTTAGTTTATTAAGTTTTGGATTAAGGATTTTTATCTCAGAAATCTTCTACCAAAGGAAAATTTACTACTGTGTTTTGATAGTTTACATCATCTTGCAGGGATAGTCATGAGTCTTTATAAGGTTAATTTTCTTTATATTGGAATTTCTAATCAACTTAAAGTATTTTCTGCTTGACTTTTTGTACTTGTTTATAACTGTCGTATTTCAATAGTAAGCAAGAGCTAATCTAGTGTGGAAAGAAGCGAGATACCTGGTTGGTGTAACTCTGCAATATATTGCAGAGTAACTGTTGCAATATATTTCCACAGCATGCAGAGAGTATGTGTAGCAAGAATAGGCTTAAAAAGAGTTGGTCTCAACTTTCCTTTGTAAATCAGATTTGAATATTTAAAATGCAAATTTAATGATAAATATATATTTCAAAAACAAATCAATGGTAACTGTGTTAACCCTGTAGAGGGGAGATTCTTTGATAGAATTATAGAGGTTTTTATTTTAAAGTCTTGTTAAAGTGATAAAGAAGCATAGAATATGGACATAGGGGAAAGAGCAGCTCATATAGATCAGTCAGTCTTATTCCTAGGGCGTCATGACTCTGTGTGTGACACTGAGATTCAGCATGTGCACTCTGCCTTTTGTTTTTTTCCTCCGATGTCTAATTTGAGACAAATAGCTAATTTATTTTTTTTTTAATCCAAAGCTTTAAGCTTTTTCTAGAAGGTTATCGTGTATGTTTAGTTACTTGACCTCAGCAGTTAACTGTGTGACTTCGTTAATTGTTCCTTGTTGAAGGGGGAAGTTGTTCTTCAGGCATAGCTTTATTGGCAGCAGTGTCAATGTATCTGCATGAGTGCTGTCCTCTACATGCATCTGAGATCTGCAAGCTACCTGTAGTTAGGTTTGCAGGTTCTGGTTTTTTTTTTCCTAGTCTCTCATACTTAATGAAGTTCTTCAGGCTTGTTACAGGTACAGATTAATTCTTGGGAAGGTAATTCATCTGTACCTAGAGAATTTATGTTGTATGTGGGAATCATACATCTTTGTTATAAGGACCTGATTAAGGTTCATGGAAGCATATAATGGGGAATTAGGTGTTCAGAAAAGAGATCCTTCTATGCTTGATTTGTTTCAGATTTGCTTTGGTAATGTTTGACTGCCTTTGCTTTTCTGCTGTCAAAATGTCTTTATTTGGATCTTTCCCAATATTTTTATTCAAGTGATAGGAAGCAGAAGGGAAGGAACTAATTGGGATGAGTCTAGGAAACATGCTCTGAATACACGTACCGTATTTGTGCTTTCTTATCCAGATTTCCAGCATGAGAGATGTGCGATGGCAGAGGCATCATTGACAATGTAGTTACAGCTCATTGGGAGTCCAGAATGTATTTTCATCCCTACTGCCACTAAAGCAAAGTGTGTGTATTTCTCCTTAGTGATGTTCTCTGAAATTCTTGCTTTATAAAGAGGAGCTTGTCTTGTTTGTTCGTGGATAATGACTGCATCCTACTATCTCTTTTGTCAGCAGAGGGTAGGATTTCCTCCTACACCCAGGGAAAAAAAGAGAAAATTAGAAAATGATAGAAGCTAAAATAAAAATAAATGTGAGAAGAAATAGGCCAGATTAATCACTGCTGATGTAAGACAGCAGTTCTTTCTCTAGGTGAGAAAATTACTCTTTTCTTGATAGTGGTATCTTCAGGGGGCCAGGCAACACCTATGTTGCCAAGCAGAGGGTACTTGCATGTATTGGTGTTACACATTTGATTAAGGCAGAATGGAAAACTACCTGCAGTTCTGAAGAACCTGATACCTTGGTTGCTTCATTGCAAGAGGATAAGGAACTCAAAAACTCTGTAAAATCCTAAACTGTGAAAGCTTATGATTTTATTTATGCCTCAGCATAATTGTGAGGGCAGTATAGGTGGCAACAATTTAAACAAAAGCATGAGGGGAAATAGTTTGTGGTGGATTGTATATCTTTTTCATTGTGTACTGCAGTCACTGCAGCAGTGATACCTGAGCTGGCTATAAAGTAATTGGTATGCACATTAGTACTGGCAGAAACCTTTTGTTGGAAGTGGTTGCAGAAAACGTTATAAAACTTCCTGTGAATTCTTACCAGTCCTCTCCCTCCACAACTTGAAGTTTTTTACTCCTCGCTTGTTCAAACCTTTCACTTTTCAATGTTCCATTTAACTTCAACATTTGGAGATTGGAGTCAATGGGTTTTTTTTTTCAACAATTAATCTGTTTCTTGATCTGTGACAGCCAGTGGTCAGTAAATATTTATTTGCCTCTCACCCCAACAATTTGTTATGCAATTTAAAATACAGTCTAAATACATACAATAAAAATAGTCCATGTCATGCTGAAGTTGGGATGTTTGCTGAGGCTATGCAAAGCAAGAGCTTGTTTGAAAACTGTGTATTATCTTGGATTGTCATCACCTGCCATCATATTACAGGTGTTCAAATCTAAAATGAAAGTATTCCGCTGTCAGTCCTGCAATATGCAGTATCAAAATGTTACATGGGGAGTAATACTTGACAATGCTTTTGATACATCTTTCTCTCCACTGTTGTTATGCTAGTAGGATTTTTTTGTGGGGGTAGACAACTTAAAACATCCTTATTAGGGAAGTGTATGAGCTTAAGTGGTCACGATCTCCATTTGAATCATTGGTAAGAACTATGTTAGAAAACAAGTAGTGTTTCATTGCTGATACTTTATTCTATGGAATGAGAAAATTGCTTACAACTTTGTGCCTGTAAACCAAGCCTTTTTTGTTTGTTTGTTTTTTACTTCCCTCCCCTCTCTTTCCCCCCAAGTTTGGAAAGACAGGTAATTGGTTTTCAGGAAGCCACTTTTGCCTTTTTCTTCTTTATTCATTTGTTAACTTGGTTATTTTGTTTTTTCTCTCAACAATAGTGTCCACAAGCATAATGACTTTTAGCTTTAGTTGACTTTCATATTGGCAGTCTAATGGCAAGATTTAGATATAAGTTTATATAGAAAAGACAAATAATACCAAAAATAAGGAAGGAAAAGTTGGGGGCTTTTTGTATTTTTTTTAAATTTAGATTAAGAAAACTCCTCTTTTTTTAAGGTTAGGGTGAAATATTAGCACATTTCCAGTCTATATGATAATTATTAATTCTTGGGAACCAGTATTTGGGTAGAATATTTTGATGGTTGATAAATTGATTCAATATTTCACATTTACTAAGTTACAGTTTGTTAGATTTGCAAGTTACAGATTTTCACTAGAAAAATGAAATCAAAATAATTTGATTGTGTATATCTTTGCTATGATCCCTGTTAATTTCTTCAGCTCTTCTTTACAATAACATACTTGACACAAGCTTGGGAACTTAAGGAAAATGATACGACTTCTTACGTGTTTCCTACGTATCCAGAAAAGGGTAAGATTTCCTACGTAATTCACTCAGCATCTCTCAACATTAAAAATAGAGCTGTGAAATTCTTCCCATTTTTTGGCAAATTTTCATTTGTAATTGTGCTATATAGGTTACTTTTATTTCTGATAGAAATTTACAGCTGATGTTTAAACAAACTAGGCTAACATGAAAGTGGGAATTGTAAAAATCAAAGCTAAAGGGGGAAAAGTAAAGCTAAAAGAAATTGTCAAGATTTAAGCATTAGAGAGAGAGTAGTTAATTTCTGATGCTTTCAGTAAGAGCCTCTCACAGATTAGTGTTTTGCTCCTTTTATTTCAAATCTGCATTGTAGCTTTGCTTATTTGACATCTACATCTATTTTTTTATATCCAGAAAGGTTACCTTCAGCAGCTCAGGAGAACTTAATCCCTCGCCTATCTAGTGCAATCAGAAATAAGCTTTGACATAGAAGGAAGAGTAAGCTAAACAACAGAAATGCATATGAAAGTCCTCTTACATAAGGAGAGTATTTTTAAATTATGCTGGCTTAGTGGTGTGGATTTTGTAAAGGCACTCATGGTCTTGTAAACACATGCAGTTAAAAAACAAGACTATCTTAAGCATGAGAATTTTTCAGTAAGGATCATGGAGGGCTGCGAGACTCAATCCATTGTCAATGTTCTTTCTCATTTTGCTTGAAAAGTTGGAGGGTTATTCACTGGGATTTTTTGTTGTAGTTTTTACTTCACAGCCAGATTCAACTTGCACACAATTTTTAAGAGCTTTTGAAATTTCCTTTTTTGATGCTTTTATTAAAATAAGAAAAAAAGGAGAGAAAAACATGAACACACAAAAAAACTTCGCTATCTCTAAGGTCTACTCAAGATTATGAAAATGTTTTTCTGAGCCATGTCCATCATAATGGAATCTGGATCAGACTAGGAGCACCTGTAAAATGCATTTACTTTCTTCCACTTTTATAATAGCAAGATGTGAACTTCAGCTGTGTCCTAGGCTGTGTCCAAAGCAGCATGCCCAACAGGACAAGGAAAGGGATTTGCCTCTGCTGTGCTCTGATGAGACTTCCCTGCAGTGCTGCATCCAGCTCTGTTGTCCCAGCACAGAAAGGACATGGACCTGTCAGAGAGTGTCCAGAGGAGGGACACAGAGGTGATCAAAGAGCACCTCTCTTATGAGGAAAGGCTGAGAGAATTGGGATTGTTCAGCCTGGAAATGAGATTCTGAGACAACCTGATCGCAGCCTTCCAGTACCTGAAGGGGACAACAAAAAAGATGGAGAGATGTTTCCAAGGGCACTTAATGACAGGTCAAAGGAGAATGGATTAAAATTGAGATTAGTTTTAGATGAGATATTGGGATGAAATTCTTTACTGTGAGGATAGTGAGGTACTGGCCCAGAGCAGCTGTGAATGCCCCATTCCTAGAAGCATTCGAGGTCAGGCTGTATGGGGCTTTGAGCAACCTGGTCTACTGAAAGGTATCCCTCCCTATGGAAGAGAAGTTGGAACTAGATAATTTTTAAGGTCTCTTCCAACCCAAACCATTCTGAGATTCACAGAATCATAGAATGGCCTGTTCTATAATTCTAAATACGGCTTTAATATTTGTTGATGGTGTTTAAAAAAGATAAAATAATAGTAGATTAGTTAATGAGGGAAAATATGGTAAAAATGGATTCTAAAAGAACATTCATATTTTATGCTTTGATGTCAGGCTAGTAGCTGAATTTATAACTAGGTAAGCAGTCCTAAAAATTGTCAGGAAAAATGGGTATGTTTTTGTAGTGTTGACTTTTTGACCAGTTTATACTGTTCTTTCTTTGATTTTGATTCGTAACTATTCTGAACACGTTTCATGTTGCAGTTCCTTGAAAACTTTCATCCTAGCATTGAATCCCAATTTGTCTACTGGATGACCTAAATGATCCCTACAGGGAACTGAAGATAGATACATACATTTATCCAGAGCAAATCCTTCTTTGAAGATTAGTTCATAGATACATTGTTTATATTATTTTTTTTCTAGAAGTACTGTTTTTGATGGCATACTTTTCAACAGTGGGCATGCGAGTACAGCGAATTTACAATTTTTTAATACTAATTTTTTTTGTTAAATTTATTCATTTGTGGGAAAATGGTGAGACTGTCCACTTCCAGGGATCAAGCAGTTGGTTAATATGTCTATACTGCTATATATTTTTCCATCTATTGTTTAGCCGTACCTGCTTATATATTATGAACAAATACTGCAAGTGTTTCAAGTAACTATACCTTCAGTAATAACGCATTTATTTCCAAGTAGTCTTGTTTTTCCTTTGCTGAAGTTAAAATAATTTCATAAAATGTGAAGCATTAAGAAAATAAACAGAAAAATCATCAGTGATGGCCCATACAACCTTTCACTGTAGTGTATTACTTTTCAGAGTCAAGAAGAATCAATCTTGCCTTCCAAGAAATCAATTCCATTATTAATGTGTATGCTTAAGCAGTGTGCTGTTGTACAACTGTTAGTGTATTCATATATATATCATATTTTATGGATTCAAACAAAAATTCCTTGCAGGTTAGTAGATTATTGTATCAGAAATTTTAGTTGTAGTTGCTTCAAAACCACATATAAATATGCATTGTGACAATGCTGAAATTATGTAAAATATCAAATGTTCCTGTCAAATTGACTGAGTCATGCATTTCTCTCAACTTTTCTTTTTTTTGTTATTTCAAATTTAAGAAACTGTTTTGCAGCATACAAGACAATTAGAAATAATAACACACTTCAGTATTTTTACTTTGAATAGTTTCTACTGCATGAAATTTAAGTTGGCCGTCTCAGATAAAGGACGGGACACAGATGGCAGAGTAATGGCTGACTAGTGGTCTACTTCGTAGTTTCAAGGAGTACTTTAATTTTACAGGCAAGGAATTCTAGTTTTGAAAACAGACTAGAAGAATTAATTTTTTAGAGCAAGCAATTTAAGAGCAAAAGAATACATGATATTAAAGCTTAATAGCTTTCAAGTGCTATACCTTTGCTTTAAAATATATCTGATTTACCAAAACCAGTAAATTTATTTGCAGTACACGTTGAAAATTTTAGCTAGACAGTGTAAGTAAGAGATTCGCACTCCTGTGTTTCTTACTCTGTGTAAGATTTGGCTTTTAGTTTTGTGCTGGCATCCTCATGAATCACAGCTCTATCTTTTGCTGTTTCTGAAAAGGAAAGAAATTGTTGGCTTATCTGCAGGAGATGAGTTACAATTCTGTTTAGAAACCATTTTGAATATTACCTTATTTCTGAATTAAACAAAATTCCTTTTTGGGTTTTTGAAGACTTTTGATAAATCTTTTTAGACTTTATTCTTTACTTCAGTTTCTCATGGCCTGACTTCTTGTTTCATCACATTTTTAGGCTTTCCACTGTTTCTGAGGATGGAATAAATGAAGAGTGTACTAAACTGGAGCTTGTATAATGCATTTTTCTCTGAGGAATGAGATCAATTTCTGTGGTATCAGTAGTCATCATTCCTTTGACTAAATGTTCAAATGATTTTTAGAAGATAGTAACACTGCATTGACTTAAGGCCTCCTGTGCACAGTAAAGGAAACCAGAGATCTTCGAAATACTGGAGATCTTGACTGCCATTTCCTTTTAAAGATTAAAACCTGGCATAGGCACTTATGGGTTTGCTAATTAGATGAGGCAAATCATTAACATATTTTTCAATAGACTGAAGATATATTACCATTCTTATTCTTTCTTGCATTATTTTTATAAGAAGACTTCACAACTATGAACTAGTCCAAACTCTCTGCTTTAGTCTTTTGTGTCCTTCTAACAGGTGATTTCTGAAGGAACAATCCCTTGAGGCTAGACACTTGATAGAGGTCTGACTGATTTTGTAAAGTTAAATAAAAATCAAAAACCGTGATACTGGGTAAAGAGGAGAATGGTATCTTGACTGAACAATTCTTGTTCCTATGCTAGACAGAGGCTTAGTTTCATGATGGTCTTGGTTCTTAAACTTAGAAGTGGTTCTTGAACATTTTTTTTTCTTGAAAACACTTGAGAAATGAGAAAGGGAAGATTTGGGAAACAGAAAATTTCATATTTTACTATAAAATTTCATGTGCTGTTGGAAACTTTTGAAAAGTTCCATTTGCAAATGAAATTTAAAGCAAGACTTTTAGTCTGAGGTGTGTTAGGTTGGTCTAATGGTTCTTAGGGAACTTGATGAGACTTTTAATGCCTTCAGTGGGAGAGTAATTAAGTGAACAATAGAAATAAAAAAGAGGAAAAATTTTGCTCAATGGCAGAAAAAATTTTTGAAAAGAAAGTGCAGAAAAGAATGTTAACCCATATGTGGCCTTCTTGCAAATCCTTGTTTCTTTAACGTGTTAAATAAGGCTGCTTAGGGAGCCATAGAGTTTTGTGGTTGCTGTTTTACTCTGGAAAGCTGTCAGTACAGCTCTCTTTGCAGGCTCCTGTACTTCAGCTCACAGCTGCACCTCCAGCAATAGCAGATTTTTCATTACTCTCCCTGCAGGATCACCCATCGGTGCAAACTTGATCCAGATCGAGTATAAGCAAATAATAACACTTCTGTTGACTTGATCAGAGCATGCAACAATGCTGCTTTTCAGCTTTGTGGTGGCTGTGGTAGCACAGTTGATCCTCTGTTCAGCGTAGGTTTGAAACAGTTACTAACAGTGTTTTGAACAAATTCATACAGAAAAGCTGGAAAACTCTAGTGCTGTGCATCATGTGAATGTGTGGGCTTTTGATCTGGTAATTAGGCAGACTAATACCCGGTTTAGTGTCTTGAAATGTAGATCAAATCTCTGCCGTTTTCCCTCTTTATTGGTGAGAGAACTTGTTTACAGCTTACTGTAGTCCTTTCTCTCACAATTTTTCAATACCTTGTGAGTCTTTTCTCTGCCTCAGTTTCTTCTCGTCATTTCAGTTTGCATTTGTCTGTTGTTCATTGCCTGTTGAAGTTCCTTGCTCAAACTTTGTTCTGCAGTGCTCTAGTTGCTTTATCATGGAAGCATATGTTTAGCTTTAGAACTTCTTGTATTGCAATTTTTTAAATTGTAGGTTCCAGAGTAACTTTCCTATCAAGAACAAATTTGTATGATTTTTATAATTGACTGCTTCGCAGTCTTTTTTAGCAAGCTTTTAAATATTGGTATGATATGAGCAGTGAAAATAGCTGATTCTTTTTTTCTTTGTGCATAGTGATAGGACATAATTTCTCTTCAGTAGCTTATATACTATAATGAAATTGAAGACTGATAAGCTGAAGAGACAATTGAAGTAGCTTTTATATAAATCACAATGTGGACAGCAAAGCATAGGTTGAGCTATTAAAGTGAACATCACAATGAAGTTAGGATTGTGTTTAGATCATTATAATCTGTGCAGTTCTTTCATGTTTACTTGGTTGCTTGCTACCTTCAAAGATTTTTGTTTGGGATTTTGCTCAGTTTCTTTTGTTTGGTTGGTTTCAGTAACGGTATACCAAGATAATACATATTTTTACTTGTTATTTCTCTGAGAATTGAAATTTTAATTTATTTTTTTTTTTTAGTAAGCCCTGTTTAATTTAGCAAATCTGGTCTTGATTCTTGGGAACCATCTTCAATTTCATTAACTTGAGTATGTTTTGTATTTTTTGTATAAAGCAAAGGTGATTATGTTTCTATTGCAGTTCATCAGACACAAGGAATTTAATGTCTGCCACATGTGCTGCCATCATCAAGTTTCTCATACTCTTTTTTCTTAAAAAAGCTAATGAAATTCAGAAGGGAAATATTTCAAAACCACACAACAATTTGTGTCTGTTTTATCTTTATTCATGATAAATAGCTTCATACTGCTTCCAACAGTAGAGATAGCTAAGTTATGAAGATCCAAAGCTCTCATGATTCTATAGCATCATAGAATGATTTGGGTTGGAAGGGACCTTAAGCACCATCTAGTTTCAACCCATCTGTCATGGGCAGGAACACCTTGTACTATACCAGATTGCTCAAGGCCCCATCCTGCCTGGCCTTGAACACTTCCACAGGTGGTCCACAGGTTCTCTGAACAACCAGTTCCAGTGCCTCACCACCCTTATGGTAAAGAATTTCTTCTCACTGTTTAATCTAAATCTACCCTCCTTCAGCTATGAGGCCATTCGCCCTTGTCCTATCAATACATGCCACTGCTAAAAGTCTCTCTCCAGCTCTCTTGTAGGTCCCTTTTAGGTACTGGAAGGTGCTAAAAGGCCTTTCCAGAGCCTTCTCTTCTCTCAGCCTTTCCTTGTAGGAGAGGTGTTCCAGCCCTCTGGTCATCTTGGTGACCCTCCATGGACTTGTTCCAATAAGTCCACATCTTCCTTGTGATAGGGGCTCAGAGCTGTATGCAACACTCCAGGTGAGGTCTCACCAGAGCAGAGCAGAGAGGGAAAAACCCTTGTTTTGCCTTGCTGGCCATGCTGCTTTGGATACATCTCAGAGTACAGTTGGCTTTCTGGGCTAAAAGTGCACATTGACAAGACTCATTGAGCCTCTCATTCACCCACACCCCCAAGTCTTTCTCCTCACGGCTGTCCTCAAAACAACTTTTCAGAATTTCGGAAAGGATTTTTGTAGACATTCATTATCTTACTGTATTATGACATTGTTTTTAGTTCTGTAATGAATTCTATTTCCAACTGAATTAAAAAACCTAAAAGTTGATGTCTTACAATCTGTAGTCACAATAGCATCATAGTGAAAGAAGAATCTGAACTGTAAAGACAATAACAATCATTTTGAAGAGCTAAGAACCACCCAGCTTATGTCTAAAGCCTATTTAAATATCCTGGTAAAAATCCTTTCAAGAAGTGTTCCTTATAACCTGTGCTAGGGACATACTGGGTTCAGAGATAGACCTTGGAGAAATGTTTTTGTAAGTTTCAGCAGTGGTATGGAATAAAAGATACAAATATCCAGATAAGCTTAGAGCAGTGAGATTGTCCCAAGTGTTTGAAATGATAATAGTAATATTTTTTTTACAAGAGTTCGTGAGATTGAGACAACTGATATCTGACCAGTATTTTTAAGTGAAATTTTAAAATTTAATACTTCAAAAGTAACAAGATTTGAAAATAGAACCTCATATTTGTGCTCAATTCCAATAAATTTGGTCAAAAGGCATGGCTTGTTCCAGTGAGTCATTCTGATGCAAAAAATGGTAAGGCCCAGAGAATTACTGTTCGAGATAGTACCTGTATAACTTGTACCATATTGGGAAGAAAAGGATTAGTTCATTTTGTTGTATGAATATACAGTATAACTTTAGGGGGCATATTGGTTGGACTGCAATTCTGCGGTTTATTTCATATGATTAAAATCAGAAATGGCAGAAAAGGGAGTGCATGTCAGCAGTTCAACAGATGGAAGCATGCATAGTCCAGTAGACAGAAAATACAGTTTTTTATTTCCCTATTGCATGACTGCTATGACCTGGCCTTCCTTTAAAACCACTATTTCTTTGTAAGTACCAAGGTTTGCTTACTGTTACCAAACACAAGCATAACATTTCCTAATTGTGCATGTATATCTTGTTTCTCTGGGAAGCAAACCTATAGTTTACTTCAGTAAACAGTGGTAGGGCTTCTACTAATGGAAGCCTCTGCCATTCTGGTTTACCATTCAGCTGATGAGAAGTTTCATTCTCAAGTCTTGTTATAAAAGTATATTAAAAAGATAGAATCCAGGGAGATTAAAAATTAAGGCTCACTTCACGACAACAGTCTGGCACATTTCTGTTCTTAAGTTTTCATCAGAAAGTAAGAGTGAAATAATTGCAAAACTAGGATCTTGAAGGTTTGGGGTCTTTAGTTAAGAAATCTTATTTAAGAGCAAGTGTAGTTAGTTTTTAATAATAAAACCACTCAGCTTGTTTTATGTACTTTTTGGATGTGGTTACCAGGTGTTTTTCTGAAACTGTATTCAAGATGCAGAACTTAAATTTCAGTATGGTAGTACCTGATTATTTTATGCTTTACTAATGAGACAGATGGCTGGTCATTTTGAAGGCCTTTTCTTGGGTTCCCTTCTATTAAATAATAATGTAGACTGATTTTAAAGAAAGTAAAGCTATAAATCTGAATTACAAGTACTACAAGTGAAAAGTAGAAGCTTCTTGGACTGCTTAATTTCAAGCTTATGCATCCTAGTTACCAAAAGGAAATAAACTGCAGTGGGAAGATTTCTGGTTAGTCTTCAGCTTGCTTTGGTATGTTGAAAGGCAGCATACCTGGGTGGTAACGCAAATACAAGCTTCCTTTAGAATGCATGTAATATTATTTTAAAGAATATTTTGGAAAAGGGATACTGTTTTTCAAGGCTGTTGAGCTGTGTAATTCAAGATCAGCTCAAGTACTTGACATGGAAACAGTAGTTTGGTGAAAGAGTAGTATGTTCTAAACTTTTAAAGAAACAGACCTTCTGTTATATCAGTTAGACCATGATCCAATCATACCACTCTGTGAGATGACAGATGACATCAGCTAGACTTTGTATATTGTGGTTAAATGCTGCATATTTAAGGGTTGAATGCAGGGGGAAAATACCAACAAGGATGTTTCAAAGGAGGCTAAGGAACAAAGAACCAAGTAGATTTTAGAAAAACTGAACTACTAAGGTAACATCTGTTGCTCTTAAACTTGGCTTAGTTTTTGAATGTTAGTGTTGCTTTAGCATGGATTGTCCTTGTGTCTCTTCATCCCAGCACATAGATTCCAGAAAGAAAAAAGCATTATGGGAACAAAGTTGCTGAAGGAATATAGTAGGAGAGGGAGGAAGGAATTGAACGTTTCTCTCATTGTAGAGGGATAGTGGTCCAAATTGTCCTTGAGCATATTGTGATAGGAACACATGGGTATGGTTTTAAACCAAAAGAGAGTGGATTCAGACTAGATAAAATTAAGGAATATTTTATGCTGAGAGTGGTTAAACACAGGAGCAGTTTGTCCAGGAGGTGGTAGATGCTCCATCCCTGGAAATGCACAGTCAGGTTGGTCAGGTCTCTGAGCAGCTTGGTCCAGTTGAAGATGTCTCTGTTTATTGCAGGAATATTAGACTGGGTTGACCTTTGAGGGTCCCTTCGAACCCAAGCCATTTTGTGGCTCTCGTTCAACTGGACTAGTTTGAGAGTTGTGTCATGTGGTGATGTTATTATAGCAGGGTTCTTCTTTTCTCTCCTGGACTTATACAGCAAAACTACTTCAGTAGTTCTCCAAGTGTAAAACTTACTTCCAGTATTGATCTTTATTAGAACATGATATTATATGATGCTGAACTTCGATTCTGTAGGGAATTTGAGTCTATGTAGAAGCAAAAATTTAAATTTACCCTTTCATAAAACATTTTCTGTTGTGAGACAAATCTTAGAGTTTGGAAGCTTTATCCAGATCATTGACAGTAATAGCAGTATCAGTAGTTTGCTGTGCAGAGGTTTGGCTCACTGTTTGTCCTTGCCAGGATGAGATTGTGTAAGCATTAGGCTCAAACAGCAGAAGAATGATAGTGTTTATATTTTGGAAGAAGTTTTTTGAAGATAAATACAAAATTTCACTTCTTTCTTCTGCCTGAAAAACCAGAGGAGGACAAAATGTGTCTGCCCAGCACAAATATATATTTGGAAACAGTATTCTTGTTTGATTCTTTCACTGTTTCTTTACAGAAATTTTGTAGTAAAATATCCATCTGTCCTTACTCTGCCTTTAAAATGTAGCTTGCAGGAGGATCCTGCAGAAATTCTGCTTTTGTTGATGGTATCAGTGTTGCTTGCCTGGCATTAGTCACAGTTACTTTACCTTTTTATAATTCTATTAAAAATAAATTTGAAGACTGCGTGTACTTCAGGTTGTGTTTTGTAATTATTCATGTCTGATTTAATGTTATTGACTGACATTAATACGTACTACTTTCCAAGGTTTCTTATATACTAATGCTGTCTTACTGGTCTGACATTTACTTGCAGATACAGTTTTCTTTTTTAATGTTTGCTGTTTATCTCCTCTACTGAGTCAAGATGAAGTATTGTCACTGACTCAGTTCTATGTAACTTTTTGTTGTTGTTTCTTAATCTTTCTCTGGTCTCTGTTCAAGGTCCAGAAAACTTGCTTGGATAGCTTTAGGTAGAGAATTGTTTATACTGAAAGGAGGTAATGTGAAGTTTGAGTAAGCATCCTTTGATGTGCTAGACTGTTTACTCAGTCTGGAAGGGGAGTGGCCTCTCAAAATGATTAACTGGAGTCGCCCAGATTACGTAGTGGTAATTTCATTGTTCTGCCTAGTTTCAGAATCTGGGAACCTTTGTCTGGACAGCCTCAGTTACTTGGAGGAAGAGCAATATGTAAGATTGTGTGTAAAAGACGCACAGGGAAGAATGATCTGTTTAGGCAAAGAAAAGGAGCATCGAAAGATCTTTAGTCTTCATATCTGTTAGTGTCCTTGCAGGGTTCTTGTTCTTGAGCCAACAGTGACAGTTCTGACAGCTTGAGGTATGGCAGTTGCCTTATTTTGTATGTTTAAATAAAGTTGTACCTTTTTTTTTCTTTTCCCTGGCTTCTTGAACCCTGAAAAGTACCTGTTGTGAGGCTGTCACCTGTTGAGACTTAATTTGGAAGCAGGATGTTGGTGTAGGACTGTGACAGAAGAGTCTGCATGTAGTTATTGTGGTGGGAATCGTAGTGGCCGGAACCTGTTGCAGTGGAAGAAGACACTTGTGCTTTACTTTGTTTCCTATCCATTTGTTATTTTCCCTGTCATCTTCCCTTAACAGCATTTGCTGTTGTCCTTTATTTTGTTCACAGATTGCTTTTATTTCAGATCCCAGGTTTTGTTTAGCTAAGCTAAATAGGCTTTTGGCAAAACTGCAGTTTTTCAGGCAAGTTTTCTGGTACACTGAAGTTCTGTCATAGTGCTTCCTGTAAGGACAGTCTTACCTTGGATTTGGTGTGCACTAATGATCGATAGTCTGCTTCTGTGGAGGTATTAAATTGGCTTAAACAGCCTCATGCTTTCCTCTCTGCCTTGTAGGGCATACTGCCACCACCTTGCTGCCAACACAGCTATTTGCAAAGCTGCTTGGCAAAGCATGTGTTAAAACTCTTCTTTCTTTCTCAGGTTGTCAACTAAATAACTATTTGCATTAGAAGCAGTGTCTTATGTGTTTAGTATCCTTGGCAATGAATACTGAAATGATCCATGTATGCGTATTCATTCGGTTGACCATTAAATGGCATCATGAACACTTCAGACAGACATAGCAACGTTTATCTGAATGCTATAACAGAACAAATTTGTGCCATGCTAGGGCAGTCTTGACTGCTATGTAAAAATTAATACAAAAGGAAAATACTGTAGTTGTCTTACTGTTGAGAGATTTTTCTGTTACAGAGGAATCTCTGAAGTTGTACTGATGACAGGCTTGGAGAAGGGAAGAAAAGACAATAATCTGTACATTTTTAAAAAATACCAAATCAGAGAAGTTTATATGTTTGGGTAAAAGATGTTCATGAGTTCAAACAAATTTTTCAACCATAGTTCAAAGATTATTTATTGCAAGAATGAGTTTATTTACTGCTCCTTTGAAATTACCTTTGAACTATCTCAGTGGAGCTATTAAACTTACTCAGCCTGACTATAAGAAACTGTTTTAGGCTGTTGTTTATGTCAGCAGTTGCTTTCTTAGTTGTGGCCAAGGTATTCTATCTCTCTGTTATTTCAGGAATAGTAGTTACACCATTGACAGTATTATCATCAGAAATCTCTAGAAAAACACAGAATAGAGACTGATAAATCGTATGCATTGAATGTCTTGAAAGTGTCAGTTTTATCATACCATTTTTTTTCTTAATGTCTGGTTTTGTATCTCTATGTAATGTTTTAAAGTGTATCAGATCTTCTGTGTGGCCTGTTATTGGTTAAAAAAATTTGCGTATATGTCATCAGTACTGTAAAATGTGTTCTGTACCATGATGCTTATTGGTCTCTTAATTCACTAAGCGAAAACTCTTCCTGTGTTGCTATATCATTCTTCCTTAAGAAACAAAATACAAAAACAAACCATCAATTACTGTGATAGAGTTTTTTGGGGGTTTTTGTTGTTTTGTTTTGGTTTTTTTTTTGTTTGGTTTGTTGTTGTTGTTGATTTTTGTCTTCTGCATGTACATAGTAGTGTAGGAGAAATGCATCCAAAGCTGTATGTTTTTAAACCGCTCATAGCGCTTTGATATTATTCTTAGGCACAGAGCTGTACATACATTAATTATGGAAGGGTTTGATTTTACATTTGCCTCATTGGTTTTACTGTCAGGACATTCTGCGTTGCTTGATGGGGCTTTTTTTATGTTCATACTATACAGAACATGTATAGAGGTTCAACAAGTAATAAACCAAAAATTTGACATTTGGAGAAAAATTTTGAGCTAGAAAAATATTTATAACAATCTTCATTCTGTGTGCAGTCTTAACAATTACAAATATTTTTTTTCCTGGGATGAGTTCTTACTTGGTGGTTAATTTCCAGGCAGGCCATCATAAGGTTTCCCCAACATTTTCCCGGTGCAATTAATTTCTGTTCTAAGAGAAAAAGGCCAGACAGTTTGTTTATCTTGCTTAGAAACTTGTAGCCTTGCTCTTTATTCATCTAAACAGGTGTGTCTTTAGTTTTTATCTCAATTTATATTGCTCTGATGTCTTTGTCTCTTAGTGCTTGATTCAAGGACACATTGAAATAAGTTGAAAGCTTTTCATTGCGTTAAGTCTCGGGCTGTAAATAAAACTTTTTTGTTAGCACAATAAGAAGCAAATGTTCAAGGCTCTGGTGTGGGAGTTCAGATGCTTAGAAGACAGGTGGTTCTGGACTCAGAGCTTCTGGAGTTTGGGAGAAGGTTCTTTGGTATGAGATTGTTTGATTTGGTGCCTGAACTGTGATGGAAAACAAAACAAAGCAGCCTTGAAAACCGTGCCTTTTATTGACAAAATTGCTCAGGCTCACAAAAGATTGCAGATACTTTTCAGTCTTAGAAATAGCATTGTCTTCTTGAACCTAGAAGGAATTTTCTGCTCAGTGTTCTTCCAAAGATTTGCTTATTTGCAAGACTGAGGAAGATCTCAGAAGTGATAGTGCAACATTGTAAATCTATTGCTAAAGTAATCTGAGTATTAGGGAGCAGCAGGTTTTGTGTGCACAACTCTTCTTTTAGAGTATTTTTTCCTGAATGCTGTATTAAGGCTCTATGATTATTAATCAAAGATCAAAAAATTAAAGGCATTGCTTTTGGTTTCCAGTGCTCATTACATCTTTCAAGATCTGAAGTTCTGTGACTGTCTGGTAGTATTTATGCTACATCCATGTAACCTTTTAGTTTTTGCCTTCCCCTTCAATAGAAAAGAGGCTTTCAGTTTATGGGTCTGACAGCAAGTGTAGAAGCTTTTCCAGTCAGCTCATTTGTTTTCTTGGCTTAAATGTCAGCCAATTTAACCAGACTCATACTGTGTTTTTTCACTTGGCAGTTGAGAGCACAGAGCCTTTGATAATTAACATGGAGTTATTAATCACTACGACATATCTAATCCAAGGAGATCTATCAAATAGTACATCTCTGTTGATTTTGCTTTTTGATACTGCTTGAATCTACGTGGGAGCGAATGCATGCCTACATTTTAAAGAATCTAAACTTGCTGTGGTTACCTAAGTAAAGCTTTTTGAGTCCAGAGAAAGAAGATAAGCATAGGATATGAAAAAAGGACTGCGAGATTTGATCTTTTGGGCAAATTTGATGGTTTTCAGTGTTTTGAATTCTGTACTAGTAGCATAGTGAAATATGCCTGTAGTAATGTTCAATATGCATTTTTTACTTAAAAGATTAATTTAAGAAAACCGAACACAACTCCTTGTAGTAATTTATGTCCTTCGTTATTCTTTAAAGGCGAAGGGATTGCAGGGGGTGAAGATAAGGAAAAGTATTCATAGTCAAAATTAAATTAGGACAGGGTAATTTCCATATATTTCCTCTCCTTGAGTGGTTCTTCCAGTTGATGATCTAGATTAGGAGCTGAATATAGATGCTCTCATTCACTTAGGGAGGAGCCTATTTGCCTATATTAACTAGTAAAACTATCCTCAGATAAGAAGTTAACCTTTTTAAATACCTTTGTACCTCCAATTTTGAGTTAATTGTTTGGCTGGGATTCTGTAAGTACATTGAAAAGGGCTTCACTGGGAAAGTTTAGTTCCATATTAAATATTGTTCATAAAGGAAAAAGCTGTGATGGTCCTCTTGCCTTTTTCCACTGGTGAAATCAGACTAAGTTGAGGTATTTGACTTCACAGTTTTCTTTTATCAGTAACAAAGGCCTTGTTTGTCAAGTGTCACTTATATCTGTACAATGTCAGTTCTTTGACCCAATGCAGCATAAAGGTAGTAATTTTTTAAGTAGCTGTGCTCCTGACAAGAGAGTCTAGTTGCTTCCAAAGGCCAAGTGTGGAAAAATGCAGTAGAAAATTTTTTTCAGTGATGTGAACAAATGTGAGTTGAGACAAATACAAAGAACAGGTACAGTGACTAAAATTCTGTGTTTGTAATCCATTCTTGCAGAGTAGAATTGTGACTGTTAGGAAGAACATCTGTACTATTCGTGAATTTTACGAGTGCTCAAACTGGTTGTTCATTATCTTGGATAAATCATCCATATTATTCTCATTAGTGTAATTAATAGTTTGCTCTGTATTTGATGTGCAACATACTGATGTGAATGGTTGCATTTTTTTTTTTTTTTTAATTCAGGTAGATTGAGAACAGTTTAACGTAGTGGAAAGCTGGTTTTCTTTTTAGGATAAGGGGATAATGTCCTTGACAGGTGTTTTTTATTTCTGTTTGTAATTACTACCGTTTGCAGCACTCTGGAGTTTTTCAGACCTCTCTTTCTGACACAAAAAGTTCATATAGAGTGCTGTTACCCGTTTTCTTTGATGTCTTGCGCCTGGGCTTTAGTCTGTTAACCCATCTTTAACGGCTGTGCTGCATCCATGCTGTTGCCCATGCTGTTAGGTAGGGTTTCTGATCCTCTCCTTTCCTCTCACTTCAGCTGTTGTCTTACATGTGAGTTTTCCAGAACAAGAACTGCCTTTAGATGTTTGGAAAATACCTACTGCCTTGTAAAGCAGCCTGTAAAAACAGTCTGGTTGCAACTTCAGTGTTTATCTAAGTGTAAAAGTAATTTTAAAATGCTTAATCTCTATGTAGATGGACCTTGATGCAATATAACTTAGAAAAACAGAAGAGTCAGCACTTAGACTGATCCAAAGCTAATTGAAGTTGAAGGACAGGTTCCCTTTGACTTCAAAGGGCTTTGAATCAGCAAAATCTTAGTGAGGTTTTGGTATTTGTGACACTCATGAAATAAACTCACTAAAATGTAAGCAGTTAAATAGCTTTATTTGCTTTGAAAATCTTAACTGAATTTGTTTAAACTTACAAGGATTAAGCACACATAGTAATTGTGTATGAAGATCTTAATGCCTTAGTTTTTTAACGTCCAAGAAACCAAGAGTGGGAAATTGAAGGAAGTGGAAGGGTTTTTGAGAATGTTGGCTACTGGCACTGTAAGACCTCTGAATTTTGGTGAATATGTGAGTGCACAATCTGGCTGAGTTACTGCTTTGGAATCAAAGTGCTTTTATGTCTGTCTGCAGTACGGTCTGGGTGTTGTGAACATATGTATGTGCTAAGTGAGAAGCGCTGTCCTTCAGGCATCGTGAGAAGGATTGGTGTGTGATTCAGAGAAAGTGAGCCAAAACACACCTGTTTAAATCTAACCTTACCTGGATCATTTTTAAAAACTGAGTTTGTTTTCAGAACTGTATTATAAAGATGGCTTTTAAAAGACATTCAAGACAGGGGTTTAAGACTAGTGAAGTGAACTGAGTTAATGACAGTGAATGCTGGAAAATAGAAAAGGTAAATTTTAACATTGTTTTTAGGATTAACTTATATTACTTGTAAGGACAAAAAGACCAATTTTTCAGGGTTAGACTGCAGATCGTTTGTAAGAAGCAGCAGTTCCTTTAATACAGTGTTGCTTCCTTTCTTTCATATAAGGATTGAACAAATATGTCTCTGCCAGCTTTTGTAAGTTGTATTAGTGTCGTATCAGATTGCTTGTCCTCATTCTGTCTGCAGAAGACTAAAATTTGCATTAGTTGCATTCAAGTGTATGCATCTATCTACTGTGACATCTGAAATACTTGATTTGGGTACGACTTACTCAGAGTAGAGAATTTACAGAATAGAATAGTCAAGCGTGTGGGTTCTGTTCTAAAACTAAATATAGAAATAACTATTCTTCTCACAGTCATTAAGAATTTGGGGAAACATTGCTTCTACATATGTATTACTAATCAAGTAACTCCATTTTGGATTTAAACTAGATTTATTGTTAAAGAGCAATAAGATGTATGCATCTGTATTAACAGTGAAAATGAGTATTAGACAATCTGGACTTTTCTGTGAAAGTGCTGTTATTTTAGAGAACCAGTGTTAGTTTTGGATTGTACAGATCATATTTTCAAAGCTCTGTTCACTGATGTCTTGTCTTAAACTTCAAAGATTGAGCAGGTTCTGCAAATTTGGCCATGAGAATGAAGAATTCAAAAAGAGGACATTCTAAATACTAGATACTAGTAAATTCTTCCTTTTTTTTCCCTCCACAATTCTGAACTACCAAGAATACTGGTGCCTTAAGGGAGAAAAATTTGGTTTCATATCAGTGAGCATCTCTTCCTTTAAAAAGCTGACATACATTTCAGTAGAAGAAAACATTCTGTGACACGTGGATTCCTACTCCTCATTCCTTTCTACTGTTATATTATTTGAAAATCAAGCCATGAATTAATTCCGAATGTTAGCAAAAATGCTACTTCATTACTCCATGAAACCCTCCCATAACAGGAGAAATTTTTAAATTATATTTAACACAATACTTTGGAGTTTTTTTATTAGCTTGAGATTTAGAGTGTTTCCTTGATTTTCTAATCCATATATCTGTTAATTTATATGTAATGTTCTTCAGCAGTAGATCTTCTTTTTGATTAAAATTTTGTGTAGGCTTAAGTACTTGCAGGATCAAAAGCCAGGAACAGCCTGTTTCCCTTTAGAGGCACCTGTTTTTTTCAGTTGCTGTCCAAGTGGAAAATTGGAAAGAAATAGTTGTGTTGTCAGGTAGCATTAGGGCATTACATAGCTAAAAATTGTATGTATTCTTCTTTGAGAATAATACATGCAGGAAGATGCAGATTTCAGAAAACATCATGGGAGAATTGAGTAAACTACACATAAATCATGTGTCCTTCCAAGTTTTTATAAAAACTGGCCTTTTTAGAGAAACATGGGCAGTTTGGTTTCTTTTAAGAAGTTTGAATGCAGAAATAAAACAGTTTCAAGTAAGATTTTTATAGCCTGGTCCTGAGCAGGAAAAGTAAATGTTCCCTTTGGCAGTTTCATAACAATAAGAATATGCTCTTTTTGAGTGAGAAAGAGTAAAATTACTCATACTAAGGTGTGGCTTTATTGCACATAAAGCAATGCATTAAAAGGGCAGTTTAGAAACTGCTGGCTTAACTGTATCTACAGCAGTAGATTTTATTTCCTGTGTACCTGTACCCCAGAGCCTGACTAATTCTGCTTTATAGTAGCTATGATTGTCTAAGATGTTAGTACTCTGTTTTGTAATCCTTCTCTTTCCCCTTGGATGCAGGTGTTGCTTTGCCAGTGATTTTACTGTTCATCTTAGACTTTGGAGCTCATATCCCAAAGGTCTTCTTTTATCCATGCCTAATATGTTACTTGCTGTCTTAAACAATCTAGTCTTGTGAAAGTTTAGCCTATGTATGTATTCTCCTACCACCAGCAGCCACTTTCAGATTTGTTCTACCAATTTGCTCTCCTTTTTTATTATGAAGCAGCTTAAAAAAGAGTAAGTTCCACAATTGGAATGTCTATACTTAAAGGGATGCTGTCAATAAAAAAAGTAATTGCATTCACAATTTGTTATTTAATGTGGATCTTTGGCATACTACTTCTTGCATTTCTCTGTTTAAATGAGAACATTGAGGAAAATCTAATTTTATATGTGAAAAAAAAATTGGAAGGCAAAGAAGCTGATGGGGGAAAAAATATACGCGCATTTCAGACTTCAGTATGCCATGCTTGTGTTGAACAGTGCATACGTGATTCTTGGAGGCTATGAGCAGATGAACAAGTTATTGAGAAATAGCATCAAGGGTGAACTGTCCATATGGAGTAAGGAAAGACACAACTGTGCCTCTTGTTATGCAAGGGCACACGTGTGGCACATCAGAGTTCATTTACCAGCTCAGACTTGTAGCAGCATGTTTATTGACCTGGACCTTTGTTATTATGGTTTGCTTGCTTACAACTTTCCAGAGAGAAAGTGCCTTCTGCTTTGTTCCCAGTTCCATCCTACTGCTTGAGTCTTGAGAAACATCCATTCTAGTCATTGTTACCAGACCCTGGCTGGGATGGTGTTTGAGAACTGCTTTTGTGTTTAAGATGTTCGATATTGTCCCCTTCTTCCTTTTGTGAAAAGGGTGAAATATAGAGGAGTTTGGTAAGTTTTCATCATAAAAAATTGGGCTGAAAAAGAGAAAAGGTTACAGTCTCCTTCTGCTTAGTGGGGATTAGTGAAAGAGACTGTGGAGGAGGCCACAGAGCACACACTCAGCAAGTTTTCAGATGACTGTTTCCTTTGTTATTGGATTGTAAAATTGGTGATTAAGTTAGCTGTGTTTCTAAAAAAAAAAAAAAACCAAACTCAAAGGTTCTCTTTTTTCCGAATAGAAATAAAAATTGAAAAAATGTATGGACATCAACCTCTCGAAACATTCTTCTTCGGTCCAGTAGAGTAATCTTGCTTTTAGGATATTGTTTTAAGTGTAACTTGCATACTGCCCAAGTTTTCTGTAAGCCTTCCTGCATTTTTATGTCAGTCAATTAAACTTCATTTTCTGATTAACTAATTTTTTCTTACTTTTTGTTGTTTATTTTTGTTTTCAGGCTTCCTTAAGCCAGACTCAATATTGATAGAATGAAAAAATTTAAGAGAAGACTTTCCTTAACCTTGCGAGGAAGCCAGACCATCGATGAATCGCTGTCTGAGCTAGCAGAACAAATGACAATTGAAGAAAACAGCAGCAAAGATAATGGTAAGCCTATCTTTCACTTTGTAGAAAATATAAGAATTTTGTCAGCCCTTATTCAAGTGAGCATTGCTGGGGTTTATTCTAGTTTTCACAGTTGGCAGGGACTTTCTCACTAACCTTTTTTTTTTAAATTATTTATCTTGTATTGCACTAGCCTAGTCCCTTCAACAGGTTGATATATTATTGCATATTGGTTTGGTTGGCTTTGGTATTGAACTGTTATATAGCTGTTTATCAAAAGCTGCCTAAATTTATCTTTTTATGTCATGTGCAGCAAGGCTTATAGGTGCTCTTGCAATATACAAACCCATTGTATGGATTTACTGGGTCTCACATCAGCTTCATATGGCTTCAAATTCAGTCTGTTCTCAAAATTGTTATTTAGTAATATGATTGACTAATTGCTTAAGCATTCAGTATAAAACTGTTTACCTTACATTGGTGATGCAATGCAGTAGTCTAAATTCTATCATCTCTTCATGTCTCTCAGTAGTACTTCTCTTCACCAATATGAAGGTGACTAGAAACATTCAGGATAACCAGCTTGTCTCTGTATTCTTACATAAGTCTTTGGCTGATCCCATAAATGTGCCGGCTGCTGTAAAGTCCACATTAGTGATGATGCCGCTTTTGGATGCAATCTGCAGTAATAATGACTGGACGAGGTTTTGTTGCTTGTTCTGTTTCCTGGGCTGCAGCATTTAAGTCATATTTCATCTTCAATGCTGATTAATGTTATTTTTGGCTTTGCTGATAGCTAAGACTTTTTCATATGTCAAAAGATCTGAATTTTATTTTTCTCTCGGTTCACAACAATGAAGCATTCTGAATTCTCCCCCTGAAAAGTTACAGGGCCAGGAAATTTGAGCAGAGGTAGAGACATTGGAATTTGCCCTGCAGATTTTTAAAACTCCATTCAAGATATATTGCATACCAAGATTTTGGAAGCAGAATTTACCTTTGGCAAAACAAAGCTAGTAATGTTTTTAATTTTTACCTTTAATCCCTGGTAAATTCATTGCTGTTGTCCTGTTTTTACTATGGGCCATGCCCAGTATTTTGGGAGACAAGGTTTATTACAGCTTTTTATATGTTGGTACAACAGGTCTACTCTGGAGCACCAATTGCAGTATTTTTGCACTGATACCTATTAAATCCTTTCTGAGACACTGAGTTGTCCCACATGATTTTACTTGCATTTGCCTTTGTTACTGATGCATATTTTTTCAGACCTGTATATACTTCTGCAAGATTGATTTCATTATGTAAATAAGTGCAAAGAATGTTACTTTCACACTGAGAAATGAACATGAAAAGATTGTTACCAGGATCAGTGAGTGTATTGAACAGCGTTGCTGAATTGATTCATTGAAAACTGAATCCAGGAATAAAGACTTTACCTTAAGCTGGACCATGTCCTGGGTGTCAGCTCGAGGAACAGAGAACACATTAACTTGTTTACAGAAGCATGAAATTATGCCATCTTAAACCATCTATAAAACCATTTGCAGCTTGTAATATTTATCTGAGAATAATTCCAAACAGTAATGCTTGGATGTCTGCATGCTTGTCGCTGAACTGTGACGAGCTTAACTTGTCAGTTGATATTTGAGGTGTTAAAATAAGTGAAAAATATAGTTCAAGAAAATGTTCCTAATTGCAAATTAATTACCTAGCTTTTAGTGCTCTTTTTATTTTGCTTTCCATGGTAATTCATTGGCCAAAGGGAATCTTGTATACTAAAATTATGACAATAATGTATACTGTGCTTATACATGCAGAGCATTGTTGATGCCTTAGTATAGTTTTCTTGGATACACTCAAGGTGTTGTCAATCCTCTTCAAAGAAGACAGAGAATATAAACTGTACTTTGCTGTGCCTAACCTTCAACTCATCATTTCATGTCATTAAAAAAAGTTTTACCTTTTTCAGATTCTTCCAGAATGCAGTTATTAGTATTTGTGCTATCTTTGATCTTGCAGAGGTGAACAGGACACTACATTGTGGATTTTTGTTTTCCTTTGTTTTTCATTTCTAACCCTACTTTCCTTAGAAAGTGGGGTTGGAAAATGCTTGCTGCTCTAGCTAGTCTTGCTTTTCTAAAGGATGCTCTGGCTTTCCCACAGATGAAGTTATTTTGGAAAGAGTATTTTTCAGACAGACTGCAGGGATTGGGCTTTGGGCAACAACATCTGTTGGAAAATCAGCCAAGAAGTTTTTTTTCTCTTTTGGTGAAATACCAGTTTGGTAAAGAATATCGCCTGGTAAAAATCCTTAAGTGGGCATTTTAAAAAATTTGCTTACAAAAGAGTGCTTAAATGAGAAAGGTTTGCCTTGGCATCTTACAAAATCAGAGTGCTAAAAAGCCTCCACTAACCGTAAATATCCAGCTGAGACACATGAGAGGATATAGTCTCTTCAAGAATATTTTATAAAGTGATAGTTCCGTTAAGATCTTGAAAGTGCATCCTTTACTGTGTTGCTGATCTCAGGAGGCAGGAGTAACCATCTCCTTAGTTCTGCTTTTAAGAATAAACAGCTCCTTTACCCTGTGGAACAGAGAAACAAATGTGCCCAGTTAACAGGCTTTGAATCTGTTCCTAAAGAAACTTAAAAAGCACTGTCTAGTAATTCAAAGGCCTGCCAATATATTAATCTACAGAGAAATCAAAGTCAAGGATACAAATAATCTTCAAAAGTGGTTCTTTATATGTGTTCTATTTTCAAGCATTACATTATGAACTTGAGAGCTAAGAGTTGAAGGGCATTGAAACTGTGCATTTCAGGTCAGAAGGCAAGACTAGATCCTGAATGCTGAAGGCCTTTACAGCAGAATTTAATTCCATTGTTATTGTCCAGTTATTTTGTTTTACCTTTTTCTTTCTAGCAAATCGCTCATCTTGTCTCCTGTCATTCCATGCTGATGGCTGTGTTCACTGAGGGTTATAATTTTATACATGCTAGATTTTCCTTCCTGGGAAACAGCTGTGTTACTGGGTTATAGAGATTGTAGAGACTGAGTCCATAGAAAGCCAGATCTGTGCTGACCTAGAATCCAGACTCATCTCCATCTGATTTATATCCTGTGAAATACTTATGTATATTTATATAAATACATATATAAAATATATATATAAAAATATATATGTATATCCTGTAAAAATCTTTATTACAAGTTGCAATTCAGTACTTCCATTCCAGATGTAGATGTAGATCACTTGTGCGTAGTACTAGGGACCTTTCCTTATGATCACCTTTTTGCAATAACTTGTTTTGTTCAGCCCCCTGCCAAATGTTTTTTTTCTCCCACAACAATTGCCTGTGATTTCAAGTTACCTGCAGCTCCCATCCAGAGGCCCACCTTGTCATTAGCTCCAGCTTTGAGTGGGTTGTTTCAAGATTCAAAGTACAGTACTCCTAATGTAACAAATTGTCCCATTTGTAGTTCACGGACATAAAAATAGATCCATAACTTTTGATTTCTTTGCAGTGCATTGTTACCACTGAATCAGCTACCCTTTTGTATGCAGTCTCATTTAATACACAGCCTCCTTCATCGTGTGATGTCAGTACAATCTCAGTATGCATCACTCATCCATGAGCAGCAAAATGGGATTAGCAGGGATCAACCCATATTGTTCAATGCAATAGTACAGAGCTGTTGCACTGAATACAGAATAACCATTGGGTTTGGGTTTTTTGGAACACCATCAAATTATTTAGTGACCAGAAACCTATATATAATTAAATCTTTCTAACAAATTATGTTCATCATAATTGGCTTCTGGTGAGGAAGCACTGCCAAATCAGGTCATAAACCATAAAAGTAGAGGGACCAGTGAAATACCTAATAATATATCTGAAGCCTTATGAACTGTGGACTGTGTGAAGTATACTTTGGGCTAGTCTTTTATCCAAGGACAAAAGCTTTTCATGGTCTCTGATGTTTCAACATATAAAACCAATTAGGTGGATTTCTTGTTTACTTTTAATTTGTCATACTAACAATGTGCTGGCTTGCTTTTTAAATTCTAGATTTTACCTTAATATTTGTATTTAGATTAATATTAGAATACTAAATGGTAATTTGTAGGAGTTGACAACTAAATTTGCCCCTGAAATTTTTTTTTGGCAATGACATACTAATGAAACTTGGCTAGGAGTAGCATCCAAATCATGCATATTTAAAGCCTAATTAAGTGTAAAATTTATGCAAATACTTCAAATACATATGATCTCTAATGAAAGCAAAAAATGTGGCTGTATTGTTTAATACTATGAAATGCATTATCACAAACTCCAAGCTTGCTTTTAAGAATAATTGCAAGATGGATTCTAAAATACATCCACAGCTTTTGCATTAATTTTTGAGTAACTTGGAAAGCATTCTGTTTTGTTGGGTTTTTTGGTATACATGTACATAATAAACCAAAAAAGGTGAAGTTCTGACAGAAATGGCTACATGAATTTGTAAAATAATGCTTTTCTCCATTTGGTCTCTTTTAGCTCAGTGATGTGATCATAGGATCCAGTCTCATGAACACATGCATAATTTTTTTGTAATTTTACAGGTGTGAGTAATAATGGAAGGATCAGCTACGGTAAAGTGCGTAAGTGTTTTTTAGGCTTAAGGCATTAATGACTAGTTAATACTCTGATAAGAGGGATGAATGTTTATAAAAATTAACACATTGCGATACTGTCTCAGAACATCCAAATGCCTTTGTAGTTTTAATCATTTCATGTCATCTTCAACAGAGCTGAGAAATTCCCATTCCATCTGCTATGTATAATTCCCTGAGTGTGGAAGGAAAACAGTGTGTTGCAACATATTTTCAAGGCAGTGTTCTTGAATTGAAAATATGAGCACAGAAATGCTTACTGGTAATAAATTGGTAAAATTTCTCTGCTGATGTTGGAGGAAAGTATCAGTATGAAGATGTGGGTGGGTAGGGGGAGAAGAAATCCCCAGAATTGCTACAGCTCATTCTAGAGCAACAGATTACTGTGAGTAATTGGTAGTTGTCACAGCTAAACACTGATCCTTGTACTGTCTCTTACACTGTACTGGCCATGTTTTTATTATAGTCTGTATGTACTGTTCTGTGCTGTGGTCTGCATCCATTTTTGTTATAATTGTTCAGTATGGTTCCTCCATCCCACGTTCGCTGCACAACACAGTGTTCTTTCTTCCCTTCTGTTTTAATTTGCTTCTTCCCACAAAACCTAGAGGCTCTGTTCATATGTGGAAGAGCTTATAAAGCGAAATGAGCATGAAAATTCAGTGCCTGAAAGCATGCTGCAGAGACCTGTAGTTTTGGAGGGCTGTGTGGAGGCTTTGTCCACTCATAAGTGTTTTCCTTAGAAGTAGAGTACTAGTTTGGCAGGGAGCGTAATGTTGAGATGCAGAAGTGAACTCTCTAAATACACCAGATTTCTGTTAGTGTAGGCGCACTGATGAATATGCAGAGATTTTTTTCTCAAATGGGATTCAGGTGGAGTCATTAAGTACAGAAAAGTAAAATAGACATAACTAGCCATCGCTGTTTCTGAAAGTAGGGCAAAAAGGAGCAGCCAGATCCTCTCTTCTCTGGTTTGGTTGGCAGTATGGTCTCACAGATGTTTGCATTGGGAGTTGTGTGTGTGAATGCAAGGATGGAGGCCAGGAATACTTGTATCTTGGCTGAGGTATTGACTCGCATTGAATTAAATTGTAGATGAAATATTTTTCTGAAGGATTTGATGTAGTGTGATGCCTTTTGCAGTTACAGTTTTAAACTGATGGTGTGTTATGCTTTTATAATTTGAGGTACAGAACTACCGTGCCTATGTTACAGTACAGGTTCTGATGACTGAAAATATTATCTATTATCTTCTAAGCAGTATGAAATACAAAAATCTTAAAGGCGGGGTTTTGGTTTTGAATATATTTCAGTTGATTGTGATCTTTATTGTTTTGGTACCCAGACTGAAGGCAAAACCTCACTCTGTATGAAGTCAACTTTGATGTGCTTTTTATAATGTTTTTTAGGTGTCTTGATCTCATTCTTTGCCTTGTGTATTTGTTTTTTTGCATTGTTTTTGTAGTTCAAACGGACAGAAAAATTTCTGTCCTTTCTGTCCTAAATTTAAAAGAAAGGTTTATAGGACATTACAGTGCCATTTTAATAATTGAGATACTTCATTTCTCAGAGGAAGTTGACAACTGTGTTTTTTCTTCAGGGTTGTATTAGCATATTTTTTCAAATGTTCTACCAATATTTTTTGCCTTGTGTTGTGCAGGTGAAGAACATTTGCTCTGGAATAACTGCTGTACTCAGATGGATTAATTTGAGCAATGGGAGTAATCCCTTGAAGTTTTGCCAAGTTCTCAAAATCATAGGATTCAATAGTTTGAAGATTTTAAATTAATGTTAAACGAAAAATACTGGTAATTTAAATGGTATTGAGTGGTTGCTCTGTTTTTAGAGTGACTTAATATTTTACTGGGTATCACATAATCCAAGGAAACAACCCCATAAAATAATCTATAAATACACAGTATTCTGTAGTGTTCTTCATCGAGCCCCTGGAGAGTACATATATAGGAAGTGTTTTGCTACTTTGGGTTATTTAAATGTATCTTCTATGGAAGCTGTCACCTGCAATCAACTAATTTTCCTGAGTGGGTCTGACTGCCTTACAGCATGTTATTAAGTATTATACAGTGCAGCATGCCAATTCTATAATATCAGAAATTCACCTGCTTACATTCTAGATTTTCTGAAGAAATAAAGGGCTTCTTGACAACAGCTTCTTCAACAGTTTGTTCAAAATATTTTATATTTCAAGTCCAAAAAAATCAGGTTTTGTTACGTAAAAACTGAATAATCATTTAGCAGAGCCTAACATTCAGATCAGGTAAATGAACGTGTAGTAAATGATGCTGAAATATGAGTAAGTTATACGACAGTGGCACTTGAGAAGCCTACATAAATAGTTTTAAAAGGTTTTGATGATGCATTGCAAGCTTCATGAATACAAAGCTGTTAAGAGAATGAATATTTAATTTCAAAAATGTAGATTTTTGACACTTTTCCATTCTCTATCAAATTGGAAATGATAAAAAAAACCTTTGAAGTTTTCTGGAACAAGGATGAGGTCAAGGTGGTGGAAAAGAAACTATATTGAGTCCTGTCCTATAAAATCCAATAGTGGATTCTCAAGACATTTAGTGAGACTCAGTGAGTTATACTTGAGTCAGTCCAAAGTCAAGTTGCAGCTAAAAATGTCAAGTGAGGTTCTGCCTCCATCCTTCCACCAGCAGCTGTGTCCTGTATACCCCATAGTGATCTAGTTCATAAACTTAATCAAAATTATATTTCTTTTTTATTGGGGGCTGAGGGAAAGAACCTAGAGCCACATTTTTGGTAGAAGCAGTGAATTATGGCAGGCACAAAGATTCATCCTTACTTAGAATATGAAACATGGCTGGATTCAATCCCCATTCTATACCCAAATCAGTAATCATAAACGCTAAGTCTCCAATATCTCTTACTTGGATTAGAAAATCTCCACGTCTATTTTAACTTTATTTATATGAATTTAAAATACATATTTATATGGTTTACACGTCCAGAATGGATAGTGGTTGTGGACTCAAACATTTTTTTGCAGACATACTCAGCTCTGTCAGAGATGTTTAAGGGAAAATGTCACCTTGTATGACTGGTGATTTAATTCTTTATTAAAGCTAGTTGAAGAAAATACCACTGCCAGATTTAGGCAGTGAAATCTGAAGAACAGCTTGGTTTCCTTGTCACATAATAGAGATACTCATGGGACATAAAAAAAGGAAGAGATAGTTGAGTATGTGATAATATATACTCATAAAAGTTGTTTTAAAATGCATTTACATTCCTAATGAAAACTCTTTTTTTAATCCACCAGCTGACTGACACGACAGTATGTCAGTTGCTGAGGCTTTGCACAGAAATGCCATGCAATTCTGCAGGCTCTCTGGAGCTCAATTTAAGTAAATCCAGCACAGGAAAGAAAGTGGTTATGTGGGTCTTTGTTATCATAGATGGATGAGGAAAAGATAAATTGTGGATTAATTGAAAAATTGCTTAACTCAGGAGTAATTTCAGGTCAAGGTTTGTGGTTAATTTAAATTGCAATTAGGAAGAAGAGGAGGTATCTTTATAAAATTGTTGGGTTTAGTTAATTCCTTGGACAGGTTTCTTCATTATATACACTGCTGTTCTACTTGACTCTGATAGTTTTCATAATTATGAATTAAAAAAAAAATCAGTTCCACTTATGTTCGAATATATATTTATGCCACTTCACAACTCAAATTAATTTTCATTCTGGTTTTGTATGTTTGTTAGCATTGGTGCTGACATTATTTCAAACTTAGCAAAGCAGTGGTACCTTACTGGTACGATGTTTTCTTAAAATATGTGTGTGTATTCCAAAACATTTCATGATCTAGCAACTCTTAAACCATTATTGAGCCAGGCTGATTGTATTTTGAGCAGTGTTTTCTTTGAAGGGTGCTGTTGTATTTATTTTGCATTATGCCAGTAGTATCGGAAGTTTGAATGACAGAATGTGAGAAGTACAAGGAAATGATCCAAATTATATAAAGGGTTAGCTCAGCACTCACCAAACTTGAACATCAAGTAATAAAACAGTGTGCAGTCACTGCGCTGCTCAATGCATTGCTCAATTTTAAACCTTGCTGAAGGTGTACACTTAAGCAAAATAACATGGATGTGGCATTTAAAAAAAGGAGTGTGCATTTTTATAGATTAAAAACTAATGTGTATATGTAGATACACTTTTTTAAAGAGTGGCTATTGCAAGAATTGTTCAGGGACAATGAAAAGAAAACTCTGTAATCATCCTGTACATCAGTATAATATTTATAAATATTCTCATTGAGACTGTTTCTTAACTTTTTTCACACTTAAAGGCTAGATTTGCATGATAGCTTAGTAGGCTGCCTAAGAAATGAAAGGGTTGAAATGGTATTCCCTGAAAGATGAGTCCAAGATCACATGATGTTGTAGCCAAAATAAGAAGATAATATAATAACAACTGATTAAATACAATTTAAAAAGAACGACTGAGAAGTTTCTGTTTCAGCTTGTTTTCCATATCAGTTTGTTTTATCAGTTTGGAGTTAAAGATTATAGAACAGGGTGAGGAAAGAGAGCTGGAGATAAATGGTTGATAAGACCCTTTATTGGAATGGTTGTGCCAGTGACAGCCAGCACAAGTGAAATGCCCATGTGCTGCAGAAATCTTGTGGTGTAAGGACAGCTGGAATTCTGCCTATCTGTGCTGAATGACATTTGAGGACAAGTCCAGGATTAGAGCCCAAAGTACAGCATCATTTCCCCTGTGTACTGTATCAGTTTCTAGCTCGGAGACTTACTGAACTAGGCAAGTCTCTGTGTGATTAGTAACCCTGAGCAGATTGCTTGTTCAGTCTCCCCTTGAATCTTGCAAGTTTGGTTAGTTTTAGCATCCTGTGGCAGGGAGTTTACACAGAAGAATCATTTTGTGTGCAGTATGCAACCTGCCATGGCTGGTTTTTTTCACTCTTGTGCTGAAGGAGGTGGTGCATGCAGCGGATTCCCAGGTGCCCTCTTCAGCCCTCCACTGAGTCTGTGGGTTGTATCAGCTTCTGCTGTTGTAAATTAGGTGAGAGAGGAAGACCAGATTTGTGATGATCTTAAAATGCAGTAGATCCACACACTTGCACAGTGAATTTTTTAGTGGATTTTTACTCACCTTTTAACTTCCATCATTCATTTTGCCTGTAGCTGAATATTAAACCAACAGCAGTATGTGGTTACTGAGTTTTATTTACCAAGTATAGTGACAGTAAAGTTTTATATAGGAGAAACATTTTTTTAAAAATAAACCAAACCTATAATCACAGAAATAAAATTATAAGAAGCATTTTTTATGGACATATATAGTAAAGGCATGTAACTTTTACAGTTTAGATGCATTTTATTCAAGGCCAGACAGTTGACTAAACTCACACCTTATAGCTTTAAATATAGTGATTCAATGTATTAATAATTCTGGAAAAAATGAAGGGAATTAAATGAAATTGTAACTTCAAAAGAAGTACTTGTGGGACTTTGGAGAGAGAGAGTTAAGTAGTTTTTTCAAAAGCACTTTATTTAACTCTTGTATCTCATAAAGGCATGAAAGCTGTCATAAACAGTCTTGTAAGTTAATTTCCAGCAAGAGTTTGCTTGATCATATTCAATATTTGTTCCAGCTCTTGGCTGTTACTGTCGCATTTGCAGGGAGGAGGTAACATAATGCAGAATTCATGCAACCGTTTCTTTAGAAGCTCCTAGCATACAACAATGCACACTGAATTGTTTATAACAAATATACTTACCAAAACATAAGCCTATGTGTTATACCATCATATGCCATACAATCCCTCCTTTTTGTAAATTAACATGTATCAGGATTTTAAAAGCCCATTTATAAACAAGTAGTATTAATAATTGTCCAAGTCAGAAATACAGTGTCATGTGAGTGTTCTTGTAACCTTCACTTCATTATCTGCCAGCAGTTATGCCTGTCCTACTACATGACCTAAATTATTGTTACAAAATTTTATAATGGGCTCCACAATTTAGTACAGTACTTAGGACAGTGAAGGAAGGTAGTAGTTGCTTATGATGACAAAGGTTATTTTTGTATAATTGGATCTTATAATATCAACCATTTATCTTCCATTTTTATATAAATTTACTTATTAGTGTGATCTGTATTTATCCTTATATTTGAGCTGAACTTTGCATATGTTAGGATATTTTTGAAATTTTGTTTTAAACTGTGATGCATCCGAATTTACCAGCACCATGAGAAAAACTGATTTTTAAATAATCATCTCTTTGCATCCTACAGTCATGTTAGTAATGAACATAAAACTCAATCTCTACATAGACATTCAGTGTATTCATAAATTCTGGTCTCTTACTAACTGCACAGTTCATGAAGGTAGATTACTTTTAGCATGAGTAGACAAAAACCATAACATACAAGGTACTATTCATTTGTTCACCACTGCATGTAAACTCAGTGGGAGGTGTTTAGGCTGGAAACTTAAGTTCAAATCAAATTAGCAAGAAAGTTGGAAAGCAAAAAGCAGATGTCAACTTATCAAAAGCAGTAGTTGTGCTGAATGTAAACCTGTGTCTTGTCACATTGAAGTGATAATAGATACTATTAAAAATCGATGAGGAATTGGCTGCCTGCTGCCCTAGGTTAAATCTGCTGTTAAAAGGCATGCAACAAGGAAGTTGATACCACTCTTAAGACAAAAGGGTGATGCAGACTATTAGAACAGAAAGAAGCATTTGGGACAGAGATACGCAGAGGTTTGAGGACCCTGGTCATACTTTACATACGTATACACGGATGTATGGTGTATTTTTCCTTATGTTCACCCACTCCCACACTGTGTTTATGAAGGATGCTAATGAAAGGATGCAGGCAGGTTTGTAACAGTGCTGACACGTCCTTTCTGGTTTTGGCCTGCAGCATGTTTTTTTCCCCAGGGCTTTTCTTTTTTTCCCTGCAGCAGCTGAGTTAATGTTTTTTGGGTTTTTTTTTGTCTCACTGTGTTATTCATGTTTATATGCAAAAATTCCTTGCATAATTATTTCTTAAGGTCATTGACCTGTCCTTGGGTAATTCTGTCTGTGTACTTCTGTCTCTGCTTCAGACTAATCATAATAATGTCTCTAGAAGGTTTTTGGATATGTGGGGAGAGAGGGTGTTCCCTTCAGAATCCTGTTTTCCTTAGGTTATTTAGTATTTATTGCTGTTCCTTTCCTTTACCATTGAAATTCTGCTTTCCATAAAATATGTTCTGCTAGCTATATTGTTGTTGCTCCCTTTTCTTGGAAGGGAAGGCAAGATTTTGGGTTCCCTGCATGTGGGTATATAAGGTGGAGTGATGAAATAGCATTCCAGACTGCTCCCTGTCCCAGGAGGCACAAGTGAAGCCCTGAGCACACCCTGGGAGCAGTGGCTCCAGTGGGTACTGCTTCATTCAGTAGCAGTCACACTGTGGTTGCTCAGTGTGTGGCTGCTGCCTTTTCTGTCTTCTGAGTAATACCAAACATGAATCTATAATGTTAATAAGAATCAAATAATGGAAAAATAAAACTACTTGAATCTCAACTGTTCTTTAGGCATAGTTTCTGTTCCTTTTCCTAGTATAGGGAGAGTGCTTTCATGTAGCTGCCGGATGACTCTGATCTCATTTTCTGAAGTGAGAGTTTTTCATCTTTATTTTCTTGTATGAATGACTTCATTGGTGGTTCTGCTAAGTCCACTGTTGTGACAGTCAATGCAAGTGGACATCTGTTCTGCTTCTTATGGGGGTGAAAAAAACCCTGATGTTTTCAGAGTTAACCTGCTTCTGGGACCATGTCTATCCTTAAGGGCTAGTCCATATGTGAGGAATCAGATTGCTGAGGGTACATGAATACCCAAATTCTGCTCACACTTGTAAATAAGATTTAAAAATTTCTAACATTTTATTCTTTTAGAAAGTGCTTATCAATGATAATAACTTTTTTAAAAAAATCTCTGTAAACCATCTGAAACACAATCCAGTTGAAAGCCGAAATAAAAAGTTGAATGCTTAATTTTTCTGATACCCTGTAAGTTAATAACTTTAATGATGATATGATAGCTCTGGGAGGTATAGACAGGTATGGTTGCTTCTAAAGATCTCCAGTAGCAAGGCTTTGGTACTAGCGACCCAGAGAATTTTGAGAGGGAGAATATTTTCAAAGGCTTATAGTTGAATTTCCTCATCACAGTTGACCTACAGCTCTCCTGTTTAAAAGTAAGGATGAAACATTGTGCAGTAAGACAGAAGAAAATAATTCTTCTGGTTTTGTTAACATTCTGAGACTGTATATTCAGGGCATTTACTTGTCCAGCAGCAGAGTAACAGGATTTAGTAAAATTAAATTTGGGTAACACTTAATGCCATGTTTCGTACTTGTTCGTTAATAGAGAAATGGCTGTAGTATGATGGTCTGCTGTTAGCATGAAAGATAATTTTACCAGACTGGTGATTTCCTGTTTACTAAATCTTTTTTTCTTTCTTTTTTTTCTTCTGGCATGTTCCTGACAATCCTCCTTGCTTGTGGCAATGAATATTTTGATCCTTGTGAACTGTAGAGCCTATTGTGAAGAATGGCAGGCCTCCAACGTCTCACAGCATGCACTCATTTCTCCACCAGTACACGGGATCTTTCAAGAAGCCCCCTTTACGGAGACCACACAGCGTCATAGGGGGCAGCCTCGGCTCTTTCATGGCAATGCCCAGGAACGGGAGCAGATTAGGTAACTTCCTACATTGTTTGTTTAAATTAATGTTTATGTGAAAAATAATGTTAGTATTGATTTGTAGCAAGAGGTACAGATACTCTAATGATTTAATCGATCTTGAAGTATGCAGTAATATTTTCTGGAGTTCAAGAAATTTATTCTTAAGGCACTGAATGTCTCTTCAGATTTTCAGGAAGAAAGCAGTTAGAAGAACACATAGAAATCACCCATGAATTTTTTACAAGTTTAAAAGATACAAAAGTAACAAACTATTCTTTCTTAATAATTTGCAAGGAGCAAGAAGTACAGTGAATGTAATATGAAAAAACAGAGGATAATCATCTTATATGTGGAATTTTAAAAGAACTGCTGTATTACTTCTCATTATTACAGAGAAAAAGGTTTTTTCGGTGACAGATTAAGGCCACTCAACTATCATTATCTTTTTGTTGTGGTCTTGAGCTATATTTGTGCTTCTGTGAATCAAATAAGTTATGAAATATTTTTTCTTACTCAAGTAATTTGTCATGTTGCAGCCTCCAGTCACCATTACTGTTTTATTCTGCTTTTATGTTATTTTAAATTATGCTTAATTAATTGATACTACAAAATGAGAGCAAGTCACAGCTTAGTTAGTTTTATTATTTTTTCAATCTTCTGCCCTCCTTTAAAAGTGTGATAAACTGATCTTCAGGATTAAGCTATGAATCTTCAAGATAGTAGTCAAACCACTTATATCCTCCTCTGGTATAATATCACTCATCATGTTCAAAAACATGCCTTTTTTACTGCTTGAGTTACCATTCCAACGAAAAAAAGACGTATATCCTTTTGAATTCACTCTAGCACCAGTTTCTATCACACAAGAAAACAGGTTTTAGTGTGCACAGTTTGACTACTATATTGATTTCTGATTTCACTCAAGTCCTATACACAGTATTTGCTTTTTCGTTTTTGCCAAGCTTTAGTTAATTTGCCAAGAATCTAACAGGAAGAGAGAGTTTAAAAAAAATAAAAAATTGTGTAGTTAGAGAAATCTGTGTTTATCTGAATATGTAGTCTCTATGGATTATTTGTCAAACTAGATATATGTAAACTAAGTACAGGAACAGCAAAGATGTTTTTGAGTACAGAGATGCCTATACTCACTTACTTGTGTGTTGCCTTTAGGAGCAATTTGTAATTTTTTTAAAGTAGTATGGAATAGATGTACTTACAGAGTGTATAATGGAATCACAGAATGGTTTGGGTTGGAAGGGGCCTCAAAGATCATCTCGTTCCAGCCTCTCTGCCATGGGCAAGGACACCTTCCACCGGGCTTGGTTGCTCTGTATGTCTATATTAAATACTTCTTTTTACTTTGGATACAATAATGCCTCTTTTTAAACTCTTAATTTGATGGAAATACAAGCTACTTGTGCATGTTATCTAGAGGTAAAAAACAGGAGTACAAGTATGTGCAATCATAATTCCTCTTTCTGCTCCTTTTTCACATCTTTCTTTTGTTCCTGCCATATGAGAATGGTGATTACTCATCAGGAAGCTGAGAGTTTTCCCTGTTGGGATAATTACATCAGAAACAAAATAGTCAAATATACTACACTGCATGAGACTTTCCTTTGCTTTCTTCATCCACCCTCTATTCTTTACAGTTTTTCGTCTGTTTCATAGGTAGAAAAGCGGTATCAGAAAGATATCCTTGAAATGCCACAAAATCATGGCAGGTAAAGGATGGTTATTTTGTTAAAGAAACTAGATTAAATTGAGACCTGCCACAAGTGGATCTTCATGCTGCCTGTGTTTGAATGAGGCTATCGCTGTAAAAATTGATTGAGAAGCCCTGGAGGGTTTTGGAGTTTCATTTGCTTTTTGAGCATTGAACTTGAGTTTCTGGAGTTGTGATAATGTGTAAAATCTGAAAATATTTTAAAAATAATTTCTACTTGGAAATTCTCTATTAACTTTATGTTTTGTAAAATGCTGTGTAAGGGAAAAGTTTTTGAGCCATGCCTTTTTAAAAAATTTCTTAGCAATTATTTAAATTTAGTCTTTAGTTACCAGGATGATTTTAAATAACAGAGATGATTCCCAGATCAGATTGTAAAACTAATGAATGAAGATTTAGCTGAAAGATTTTTTTAGTTCACTTGTATCTGTACAGTTTCTACAGTCTTGTACCTCTGGAAACATTTAGCTGCTGCAGTCCATGATGAAGCCAGAGCTAATAAACATTTTTTGGACCTGACCCAGCTGAATGCAGAACAAATCAGATTGTCCTGGTTCCATATTTATATTAATGTCACCTCTAGGGAGGCTCCTGGAATGTGCAGAGCTAACTGAAGCTGACCCTGCTGGTGAACAGCAGTAACAGCCAGGAGAGAGTTAATCCTTGCTTTTGCCAGTTGTGTCGATACAGTTTTGGAGAAGTTTGGTTTCATTGTCATAAATATTATTTGAAAGGAATAATGTTTCCAAACAGCTTTCGTAGTTCAGTAAGGTAATGGCAAAGACAATTTCTCACTATGGCATCCCTCAACTTGAATTATATTATCACTGAAATTAATCATACAATGTAGCCACTTCATAGAAAAGTAAGTTTTGGAAAAGTGCACCTTGGAAGAAATCCCTTATGCAAGTCACATGATTTTTTTTCGGTAATAATTTGAAATAAGGTGGAAAGATCATGAATTCTGACTCTGTACTAATTAGTGACTTTGATTATGGCTCACTTGGAGGAGTTCTCATTTGCTGCACCATAGGTTCCCTGTATTAATTTCTTCTGCGGTGCATTCCTCACAGCTGAAATGAAGACAGCCTTTTCCTTTAAATGTACTTCTATAGTTTCCTTGCTGTATTGTAGTCATCTACATCGAGCTTTTCATTACATGGCCATTCTGCATATTTAATAAAACATGTAAAGTACATTAAAATAAGTGTCTGTGTAAGAGCATGGCTTGGTATTGCAGTGAAAGCAATTCAATACATTATTGAATGATTAAAACATCTGAAGATTATGCAAGCAAGCTTTCAAGCAGGTAAACTTGTCTGTAGAAAGGCTTAGAGAAATTGGGGAAATATTTGCATGGTTTTAATCATTGCTTGTTTAAACATCATTGTGCACCTGTGTAAAAATGATTAAAATGTCTGGGTTGATGCCTTAGTCTGGGGTATATGCCATTAAAATAACAAACGTAAGGCTCGACTAATGCCTTTTTAATTGAATCAAATAAAAGGATGCATTTATATCAGATGATAACACAGTCAAGTTATTTTTAAAAAGCTTAAAATTATATCTGTTTAGAAAATAATTAAAACATCTGCAAACCTTTGTAGATAGAAGCAGTTGGATATTTAGCCCAATGGAAATGCATGTGCTTAATGATATATTTTTGGTTGCTCCAGCCAGTATCCTGCATAAACCGTCTTGGTTCTGTGTATGTAGTTTATCCAGACTTACCAGAATTAACCATATCGTAGTGGTATTCAAATTGTCATCTTATAAAAGTCTGAAATACTGCATTTTTAGACTTGAATGGTACAGACCCTCTTTGTCTTCACATTCCTGATTCCTGATGAAGAGCAGAATCTCCTTGCAGCTACATTATCTGTCCCAAATACATGGGTTTGTGTTACTAGTTCTTGAGATAATTTTTCTTCTAAGAAGATCACCTATGTAATAACACATAACTAAGCACTATCTTTGTCACCTAGGGTGCTCTATGTAGTTCTGAGCATTGCATTTCCAATTGTCTTTTTTTACTAGTAATTTCAGAATACCAATGCTTTTATGATTTAAATGTGAAAAATATGACAATATCATTCCCATAATTACTTTAAATAAAGTATCAGTCTCTCTAAAAAAGAAATTATGTAATTGTACATGGTTTGAAATGCATTACTACTTTAGTTTTGTTGGTTTTTATTTTGTGAGATTGCTGAGATAACTGTTCCTTGCCTAGCTTCCATAAAGGAACTGGACTTTGGGTTCCAACCGATGGGCTTGTTCTAACATGAAGATAAATAGATTGGGGAGCAATTGTCAGTAGCTGTTACACTTCATTTTACTAACAGAATCTGAAGTGCTGTAATTGCTAAATTGGATTACATGACCTCTCAGGAAAGTATTTTAAAACAGAGTTTTTATTAAAGAACTCATATGCTGAGTGTGATATTATACCAGATATAACAGTGCTGGCATAACAGCTTTGCTGCAAGTGGTGTTTTCAATAATGCTTTTATATTACTAAAATTAATTTTCCACAATTTGTTAGAGATTTTTAAAAAGATAGCTGTCAAGTCCCTACAGAGAAGAAGTCGTTTCTTAGAGAGTTAGTAAAAGTCACATTTTTCTGCTTAGCTTCAAAACTAAGCCTGATCTTTAGGAACCACTATCTGAAAATCTTTTCCTGTGGTTCAAATTGCCATGCCTTTAGAGGCACTGATGAGTATTTAGCTTGTTTGAAATCAGAAGATTGCTTTTGATATAAGGAGTGCAGGATATATATTTTTTTAAATTTAATCCAAATCTGAGCATGACTTGCAGGAAAAATTCTGATTCAGTGTAGATTTTTAATAGAAATTAAATATAAATATGCATCACTGCTGGAAAATTTGCTTTGTGCATGAGATGCATGTTTTGTTTATGTTTAATTACGGTATTTTGAGTTAAAATATGTGTTACTAGTAGTTTATAAATTAATCTTTCTTTTAATATCCATTCTGTTTTCCATAAAAGGAAATCGTTTGTACTGAGAAAGAATTTGTTCCTTTGAAGTGTACATGATTCTATGTGAGCCAAGCTAGACAAATATTTTAGAAGATGTACAGATAATGAAACATTGCCCTAATGGCTTTTATTTTGCCTAGCAAATCCAATTTTCTTGCTTGCTGATGGTGGTGAAACTTGCAGTTTCTCTTTTGGTTTTTGGGGGCTTTTGTAAGTTGCCGTAATGCTTTGAAAATGTTAAATACTTTCAAGTGTGTTGGTAGTGAGGCTGAATTGGTTCTCTGTGTGTTTTGCTAACGTTAGCATGTTTTAGGGATAGAGTTCTGGGATTCTTAGTTGCTCCTCAGGTTCTCTTACACCTTGTAGAAGATAATGATTGCTAACAAGGATGAAGAGACAGTGGGGAAACTGATGTCTTTTCAAGCACCTACTTTATAAGTATTTAATTTCTGGAGTAATTTTGGAGTTCAGGTATTTCGAAGTTGATCATTACTCATCATTAATTGCTTGTATGACCAATTTCCCATGTCTCCTTTTGCAAATAATTTGCCTCTTTGTGCTATAATGACACTGCTTTGATTTTCTTTGTTCACTGCAGTATTTGTCTCCAAAGTCTGAAAAATTCTTTGGCACTTAAATGCAATACTGTGTATATATGTGTGTGTATATGTAATATACATAAACTTTTATGTGCATGAATCTTAAGGTTTGTTTGACATGAAGATCCTGCATCACATAACTCAAGCAGTTAGGTAAATTCCTCCATAAGGTCACAATTTTCACTTAATAGCTCTTAAAAGTCAAGTCTTCTACTGAATGCACTTGTGTGTTGTGGGCCTTGATTTAGATGGTTATAATACATCCCCTGACTTCACATATGGATGCCAGGGAATTTTATATTTGACTTCTGTATTTGTCATTTCTGAAAACACTACTACACCTCTTTGTAGGACTTTTAAGGTTTCTGAAGATACTTTCACGCTACCAGCATCAGTAGTCTGATTTGAAAATGTGAATTATTCTCAGTAATGTTGTATATCCAAGTGCAGCTAAAAGAGAAGTGATGTACAGAGGGATTTCGGGAACTGAAGCTGGGAGAGGGAGTTGGCTTTTAGGAATTACAATTGGGATTGGAATGTCTGTCGTTTTGGAAAACTGAGTTCTGCTGCAGCTTAAATAAGTTTGCATAGAATTCCTTTAAAGTAATCCTTTTCATTTTGTGGTTACCATTGAGCCATAAAAAGTACGTATTAAGACTGCCATGGCTGTGATGAGTCTTTGACTCTGCTGTGTAACTCAATGCACAGTAATGATTCAATTCTTTTTCATCTGTAGAAAAGAACTGTTTGATGCATTGCTGTTTAACTGTTTTCAATTATTTGGATTATTTTTAAGATATTGTTCATGAAAATTTGAAAATGGGGTCGGATGGGGAAAGTGACCAAGCTTCTGGAACGTCATCTGATGAAGTTCAGTCTCCCACTGGAGTTTGTCTCAGAAACCGGATACACAGACGAATCTCAATGGAGGTAATTCACTTTTCATATAAAGATCATTTAAATTGAACTCAAGAGAGCTGGAGTTTGCTTTAATTGTTTGTTGTAGCTGGTTGTCTTCTCAATTAACTGTAGCCGACCATTCTGCCATATATTTAATGCAGAGAGCATTATTTTAATACTATTTAAATTTGTCTCCATTTGTCACACAGAATGATCGTTATCTTGCACATGTTTTTGAGTTGTTAATTTTGAAAATCTAAATGTGTTTTGAAACTTGAATTTTTAGGAGGAATTTCTAAAATGTAGCATTTGAATAGCTTTCTGTTGCATTGTGTGCAAGCCACTGAATGTATTCAAGAAGATACATGGTTTAGACATTTTTTACTTAATACTGTTTCCTAGTCTTTGCAAAACTAATGTTAGAGCAGCAGCAGCAATGGTCCTGCTTCAGCCTTTTCCTCTCTTCCTGTTTTTTTTCATGAACGGAACTTTACAGGATGGTAAACAAAAGGAGGAAAAGTACCTTTTGAATAACTGTGCACATAATTTCCTTTATTTATGGGTCTCATTATGAATACTAGCCACCCTTGTGCTTGCTTTGTTGTCATTTCCCTTGGTGAACTAAAACAGAAGACTTCCCTTTTTCTAGAGTGTATGAAAGGTGCAGTTATAATGATGTCTTTGTTACAGAAGCATGTAGAATTTTGTAGTTGCTGTTTTATAATATACATCACAGTAAGCATAGCTGTAAGATTTTGAATCTTCATTCAAGGCCTCCTATCAAATACTGGATTGGGAAACTGGTTTGGATAAGTTACAATAGGGTGTACATGCCAAAATTTTTTTTATTTGTGAGGCATTCTGTTATGCTCGGAATTCCAAGACTCCAAGTGTATAGTGCAGGTATGGTTTCAAAAGTGTGTGAATTAGCTGTATTAATTATTTAGATAGTTTCTTGCACCTGGGAGGTTGATCTAAAAGCTTTGTTATCCTGGCTTTGCTTGCTGAAGTTTACTTGGGAGAATAAAGGTGGGTTTATTGATTTATGCAGGATACTTAAATTAAAGAAAAAAAGTGATTGTGAAGACCTGCTTATCAGAATGTATGCTGGAGAAACTAAAAATCAAGGAAATTATTTATTATTTTTGAAATGCATATTTAGAACAGGAAAGAAACAAAGAAATTAATGATTCATAATGAAATTAACAAACTGAAATGGAAATCTGTCAAGTCTTCCAGAGAGGGCTGAGAACGATTGAAGGATTCTCTCTTGTATTGGAGTTCAAGAACTCTAAAAGAAATTACTAAAGAACTCAGGAATAGTAAAGGTCAGGAAATTCCTGTGTAGTTTTTCAGAAGGTTGTTTTTTTTTTCCCAAAATAAAAACATCTTTTCATTTGTGTTTTAATTTTAAAACAATTCTAATATTGCTTTGGGAAGCTTTTAAGTTTTGTTTATGCAATGCTAATTTTCTCACTTTCTTCCAAATTCCAAATGCTTGCTTCTGACTGTTGAAATTAGCATTATTTTTTCATTGGCTTGGTTAGTCAATGAGAAAACAAATGGTTTTTTGGCATCTATTCCTGTATATTCTGTGACAATTGTAATGTTTCCCTCAAATCACCGTAGTACTGATATAGTGACTTTTCCTATAAGACTCCGTTCTGATGTGTGCAGACAATCTCAGGTTTGAATTTTAAGAATGAGAGATGTTTTTGGCAGACTTAAGTTTACTTTTTACAAGTACTTTGTAGCAGATTAGGGTAGACTTGTACCTGTTTGTGTATTCCAGAGGGAGGAAAATACAACAATCTCACAGTTTTGGTTCGAATACCTTTCTAATGATAATCTTATCAGTCAATTTTTTTTATTTCCTAAGTGAAAACACTTTATGTGATTACATTGTCTGCCTGCCTGTCTTTTCCTCCTTCTGTTTATCCCATGGGTCGTCTTTTGTCAGTTTTGACAGATGGCTAGAAATCTCAGATTCTAATTCTCTATTAATTTCTGTGAAAAAAGCTCTGCATAGGGAGACAATTGCTAATGTATTCACTCCTAGTTAAAAACCACAATATCCACTTATGAGTTGAGTTGCAAGATATAAGTCCACAGAAGACCCAGTTTTACTCATTTTGCTCATTTTGCTTGCTTCCTTGGCCTTTGAGGGAACCAAAGCATGATTTCTTTCCTCTTGTAAAGAGATGTGCCTGTATGCCTTGTGGGATTTGTGCCATGGAGATGGCTGATTCAGTAGTAAAGAAACAATCTATGTTGTGAAGTATGTTTCTATTATTTCAGTTTTATTTTGATGGCTGGTGGGGATCTGTTGTCTCTAGACGTTGGGTAGCCTGAGGAGATACTTCGTTTATAGCCATTTAGGGTGAGTTATAGCTGAGTGCTATACATCACAGGTTAGAATAAATTAGTACATATGTGACAGAATGGTTTTGCTGTAGTCTGTTGAAGTCATTAGCCTCAGCTGAAATCCGTTGTAGAATGCATTTGATTAAACATACACAATTGGATGATATGATAAAGCAATATTCCTTGTTTCTCCTCACTAAGATGAATGTGCCTGTCACACTGTGGCTGTGTCCTTTCTTGTGTTTAGTTTGATCAATATTCGCTGTATTTATAGTGGTTTTGTACATAGTTTTTTGGTTATGTATGTTTGGTTCTTTCTGCTGAATTGACAGAAATTCTAATTAATTTTGAAGGTAACTAATCAGGTAAAGTTGAAACCTTGACACGGTCCTTTTTACTTATAGGCATTTTGTATATATAACCAAACTTTTTATGTTGAGCTTGAACTTCCTCTAAAGCTCTGAAAACTAGCAACTCAACCAGGTTTTATTAAATGCTTGCTAAAAGATGCATACTGTTATCAAAGTGCTAGTTAGCAAAAAAACCCAAAAACTTGTTATTCCTGTCATATTTTGTCCATTAGAATACACATTCTCATTTTCAATGGCCATCCCCACTGCAGTTAAATAATGAATAGCTACAAATAAAATGTTGTCAAAGAGAAGACATATTGTCTGCTGCAGAGTATATGAAAGATTCTGTTGGGAAATAAAACTTGATCTTTCTAAAATTTTCATATAGAGAAATACAAAATAGACAGTGGAGAGAGAAATTAAAAACGTGTTTGTTATAGCAGAATCTCCATAGCAATAGAAAGCTGAAATTTCATAACCTTAAATTATCCTGCTTTAGATAGAAAATCATCATACGGAAATGTAACCTAAATATGAAACATTTTAAATATGAAGTGGTGATAATGCAATGAGAAAGAATCCTGCTCTGCAGTGAAAAGTCTGCTGGGGTGAAAACTTTCCATGCACAGTAGCAGCCATGGAAATACCAGCTTTCATTCTGTGATATCCACCCCCCACCCCCATTCCCCCATCAGTTATAATTTAGGCCAGCATGACAGAGAGGTGATAATGTGGTTGCTTCTGAATTTGACAACGCTGCAGTTGTGGTTCGAGATTGGGGGTTTTTTTATTGATTGTTCCTAGTTACCATGTGCTTAGAAGACAAAGAGAAAATACCAGTCTCATTGTGTTGCCTAGATAAAGTTTATTTTGCTTGTAATCCACAGGCTACAAATTGTCAGTAAAGCAGTTGCTTTTGCTTTTTCTTTCTCCTTCCTTCCACTCGTTCAGACAGGAACCATGCAGACAGTAAGTGTGAGCATCTATTGTGTGTGAAGAGTTTGGCTTCAAACAGCTGTTAGGTTTTAATTCAAATGTCTTCTACTCTCATGCTAATATTAATGATTATTTACTAAATCAGTGAAATTGTTAATCACACAAAACAGATGGATGGAATAATTTTTTCAAGTGTCAGTGATACAGCTTAAGAATGTCTGCAGGTATATCTCTATTTAAAGTGCAGGTGCTTTCGTCATGCAATGAGAAACACCTCCAGATCATGGAACTATAGCCTAAAGCATTTTGAGTTTGATTTTGCTGGAAAATAAGTAAAGCATTACTATAAATAAAGAAGTAATGCATTAATATAAATCCATGTTACAAGCTGTAAGTGTTCACTGGGGGCCCTGTGCCCATGCACTGGCTAGTGAGTGCATCATTAAGAGCTGTGGTGGATAAAAAATAAGGAGAAACATTCTGTGCAAATTGAAACATCTGTTTCCCTTTCCCAGAAGTCCAAAGTCTGTTAGCTGTCTTAGCATGTGAACTGGCAGCGGGCCATAACCCACTGTTCACCAGCCTGTTTCCCAGATATTTTATCCTGAGAAACAGTTCTTATCCATCTGACTGTCACATTAGTGACAGAAGTGTGTTCCAGATCAGACTGCTCCTGCCACACTGCTATAGGGTATAATTCTCCCCTGGGAGGATTAGCTGCAGGGTTAGTACTTGTAGCTGAACAGAAGAAAATACGAAGGCTACGAATTGATGCTGTAGACAGGTGTGTGTTGTGTGTGTCACCTTCCAAAAGTAAGAATGAAAATGAGAAATAAGTTTTTTGTGAGCTTCACTCTTCACCAGGGTGTAACTGCTTATGTGGTCTTGACACACAGCCTGAGTAACTCAACATGCTGTTGGTCCACCTGGACAAGTGTACCTTCTCCTAAGAAAAATACACAAAATTAATTGATGTTTCAGCTGATAAAAGTGTTAAGAATTTGTTCATAGGCTTCAGATAAGAATGTGGTTCATAGGTCCCCATTCTCATATGCAAATAGGGCACTCTTACCTCTGTTCAATTGTTTTAATGCTTGAACAGCAGGTTGGATACAATACCGATCCAGGCTTTTGGTCATGGGCAGTACAGTATTTTCTTCTGCCCTTAGTGTTGGAAGCAGGAAGCCACTTTGTCCAAGATAGCCTGAACATTCAGCCTTAGTTATCTTGCCATTCAGGAGGCTTCTCTGTATACCAGGCAGGCATTACTACATGGGGCCTTCTCTGAGTAAAGTTTCTTCCTTCCCCCTTCCTTCTGTGCTTGGCAGCTACAGAACTCTCTCTGCCATATTTAGTGGGTTTTGTCTAATTGCTTCTCTCTGACTCCTGAGAAAGCAGTAGCTGTCTTCTGATTGTCACTTCTGTGAATCTAAGCACATGATCACCTACCAGAAGATTTCAGTACTAGACAGAAAAAAAATTGAAGGTGAATATAATCAAGACTTCTTTTGATTTTCAGTGGTCACTCTACTATCTCCATTCAGTCATGCTTGTTTCATTTTTCTCAACTTTTTTCGAGGCTGCACAAGAAAATGTGTTACCATTTTTACAAACTTCCACTTTCACATTTCCATGACCCTTGGTGATTTCAAAAGCCCCTTTCTAAAAACCCAAGTGCATGTTCTAAATTGCTAATATGGTTTTGATTAAGCTGATGGACCTTTTTTTGATCTATTTGATTGGTACACTTATTTCTTCTACAGAATACTGACACTGCAACAAGAATTTCAGCTTAGATAACAGATGAATTTAACGTGCCTTTTACTAGACCTTTTTAAAGGTTAACTGCCTTTGTTATCAGCAGTTAACACTTTTTTTGCCCTTCTGTTGGGAACTTTTGTCATTCTGGTGCTAAAGTTCTTGCATTCCACTTGCAGATGCTCCTTTAGAAAAGTTACTGCACTAGACAATTTCCTTTCTGTAAGGATGGAATATGTGCTTTTTTGATTTTGTGTCTTGATGACTTGGATTTCCTTTAAGTTCCATTTGGGAGTAGTCTAGTATCACACTGGATGTGTTTGGTCACCTATAAAACACATCTCTTATAATCACAGAAATGCATCAGAGGAGAAGTCAGTAATGGGTTGCAGTTTCATACCCTGTACTCCAGCCACGCTTTTGTCCAGGAGTTCAGATTTCCCATTTTCATATTCAAGAAGTTAGTTTATTTTTAATTACCCACTTTTTTCATGGGACTTAACTTTTGGTACTTAAAGCATTGTTGATGATGTAAATGCTAGCGTTATTAATTAATATTGCACAGAACTGTTTTAAAGGTCCAAGTTTGTGTGTCTTTAGTGGTGTGCTCTGTTTCTCTTTTTCCTTCCTCTTGGCCTCATTTTTCTTGAAAGCTGGTAACCTACACTACCTTTTTTCTTTCGGGGCAGTTTCTCATATTACTATGTTACAGAAACTGATGAAAACATACAGAAATCCATGTTTTAAAATTAGAAAGGTATAGTAGTAAGTGAGGCAGAGCTTGCTTTATTAGCTTCTGTTCCTGCCCAGCACCTACCGCTGAGTCAAACAGCCATAGCCCCTGAATTTCAGCAGGGTTTATATTGAGTCCAATGCTACAGAGTGGTATCTTGATAGGTGATAATTTAGCAGGGAAACAAAGTCAGACGTATTTTTATGGTTGTTATTATTTTTCATATTCTTCCTCATATTCTCTAAGTTTACTTCTTGACAAGCTTTCTGATGCAATAAAATAATAACAAAACAAAACCCAAAACAAACAAACAAACAAACAAAACCCAAAAGAAAAATACCAACCAAAAAAAGCCAGAACAATTTTCAAGTGTTTCTGGTATCTGTCACAAATTCCCTGTGTATCTGTATACTTGCTAATGTCTCACATTTGATTTGCATTTCTTCTATCTCATATTTTTCAAAACTGATTTTATGACACATGTATTTGTTTTGTTTTAGTTTCATTGGTTGTGAATAGAAGCTCCTGGAATGCAGTTTGTGAACACTGTGTTTGTGCTGAACAGTCTAAACCTTTCTCTTTAAAACTATTGGGAGAGATTAAGTAAATAAAGTAACAGCCTGTGGTTTTTTAAAAAATGTGTGAAAGAGCAGGTTTTTTCCAGCTAGTTGGTAGCCTAAGCAGCATATCCATGAAATTAAAATTCTCACTAGAAGTAGTTTGAAAAAGGAAGTGTTCAGAATTCATAGTTTTTGGCCTGTAATTCTAATTTTGTGCCTTAATACTAATTGTTGCAAATACTACTGAAAAGATGCTTAGCACATTTCCTAAGGTTTTCATGGTGCTAAAGTAAATAAAAACAGAGATATCTGCTCACAATGCTGGTTTCTATGCTTTTAATTTTTGTAGTATTTATATCACATTTTTGAGGGCCATAGCTACTGTAGATATCTGCAATAACGTTCTTCAGCTACTGGCAGTAAAGTTCTTGCTTTGTTGGTTGATGATAGTAGATGTGCTGGGAAAATGTGAAACCTAGTCCCAAACCAGAGATTTAACCCTAGAATTTGTAATAATAATATTTCACTGATAACACTTGGCTCCTTGTCTTTGCCTGGCATCTCAAACTCCAGTCTGACAAACTGTGTTTATGTTGGGCAGGAGCCAGAGAACATGCATTGTTCTGCGGTCAGTGGTATTTCTTCTGAGTCTGAAATGGCCTGTGGGTTCAATCTCATGACAAAATCCCTGCAAGTGCTTTCTATCCTCCATTAGCATATTTAGAAAAAAACCTTTTGATTTAATTGATGAATGATTTCCACCATATTTAGGGTCGATTCTGTTCCAAATGTAAAAAAGCCCCTTAATTCAGTACTCAAAATGGATACTTTCTTAAATTGTGTTGCCTTTCAACAGACTGGCTGAAAACCAGCACGGATTTGTGGTGTGAGATCTAGCAGTGATCTTTTGTATATGGATCTTAAGATTGTATTTTCATTATTGCTGCTAACAGAAGAGGTTCTTTGATGACTCTCCTCAAATTTAGCAGAATAGTAATTGAATAATTGTGATTTAATGTTTTCAGTAAAATAGTAACAATAACAACATTGAAGTATAAAGGAAAAGTGTAATATTCAGACATAAATCATACTGCTAAGGCAGAAAAGAAATGCACTTTATGCATCATAATGAAATTATAGCTAAACCCATCAGTTTTTAGGGGAAATGATGATGGCTTTATATACATATAAGGAAGACTGGTTTTGATAACTCATCCCAGCTTTCAAAATAGTCATTTTGGTTACAGTAATAGAAGCTTATTTATAAAGGTATTAAAATAGTGTGCTGCAAGAACGCTATTGGTTTCTTTTGGTGCATGTGTGTGCTGGTGTTTTCTTCAAGACCTTGAAGGTCTATAGAGCTGTAATCAACAGTTTTTTGACAAATATGTTCTCTGGTTTGGGGTTGTTTGGTGGTTTTTTATATATTTACTTTTGTCTCTAGCAGTCTTGTTGTATGTCATAATTCTGTAGAAAATCCAGTTGGCTTCAACTGTGCTGTCATTTGACAAAAATGCACCGAAATTTGATAAGGCAACCTTCAGAAAAAAAATTCACATGGTATCTGATACTAAAATGATACAGTAAGTACATGCTTAAAAGTTGTATATTGGAATGTTTGAATTCATGCTGGCACAAGCTAATGTCTTAAAATTAATTTGTTTGTTTTGTGTATCATCAGGTAGCACATAAAACACATTCTTAGTTAAAATATGCAAGGAAAGAATAGTGTAAAAATTTGGTGGGTTTTGGAGGTGCTTTTACAGTAAGCATGTAATGAACTGTGTTGCATGGAGGGTTATATGATTTTAGCTGTCACTAAGCATTCTCCAGTGAACAAAAGCACAGTGACTTACTAGTGAACAGCCTGTGGTTGCAGCTGAGATGTCTCACTGGTGCTCACTAAGGCTCATGAGAAGGCTAATTCAGACCAGTGCTTACACAAGAGCATTTTCATTTGATCCATAGTGGATTGTTTGGGCCATCAGACTGATGTTTATAGATTTAGAAGAACAATTCTTTTTTTCTTTGTGAGGCTGTAACAAAGTTTCATGGATGGAATTTAGCAGAATCAACTCTTAAAAAATAAAGTAAAATTTAAGGGAGAGGTGACCAGCAGGTTGTCTGTTGCCATATGGTAAATACATACCTTAAGTAGTGGTTGGTCTGGAAATGTAACTCACCAATAAACAAAATAGCCAGAGCAATAAGGATTGGTATATAATGATGCAGCTTGGCAGTGTTTTGTGTCATCCACAGTCAGGGACAGTTTCCTACTCCCCTTGGCTCCTAACCTTGTATCAGTGGATAATTAGTTCCATTGTTTGGAAAGGGTGGTTATCAGACTTTCTTAGACCCAGCCCTTTCTCTTCCAAAAGCAATGGGAACATCTGGCCACAGGCAATGAAATACGGGCTTTGGAGATACTCAGCTGCTACATTTTCGAAATGAAACATTCAATAAGAATGAACTGAGGCTGATGTTTATCAGGGTTTTCCCTTCAAGTTTTTCTGGAAAGAAGCACAAATCTTCCTTCTCTTGCTGCAGTTGCAGTTGTGAGTGTGGTAGCAGTCTGAAATGGCCTGTCAGTTCAAAGATTAGCAGCACTTGTCGTCCAGTAGGTACAAGAGAGACTTACTGTTGGAACAAGAGGGGAGCACTCTGTGCAAATTGGTACATTTGTTACAGGTTAAAAATAAAAGTTTTCGCTTTTTGTAGTATAGTTAAAATTGGACTTGAAAGGCCTCAACAATCCTTCCCTGGGGCAATTTTCTGGTACTTTTTGTGTTTAATGATAGGGTTTTTTTTCTGTTTCATCAGAAATATTAGTGTTTATTGATTAAATGTGCTATGTAAGTCAAAGACATAATGACTTGATTTGTCAGAAGACAGACTAAAAAATGTGAATGTTTCAATGAGCAGTTTTAACATGTAGAGTTCAAATCTTGTCTATCCTGAGTTAGAATCATCTTTGTCAACTTCAGTGGAATTACCTGAAGTGTGTAATGCATCTTGGCCAAAAAAAAATGAGTTAAGGAAATCCATAAGTTTTTTTGTTATAATACCTGATTTAAAGTGGAAAATGTTAACAGTGTTCTTTTCACAAATAAAAATAGGTTTATTCTGTAAAACAATGTACTTTTCTTGACAGGGTTGAAGAGGAGTGAAAATTACCTGTTGGTCAGGAATGAGACTTCCTGAAAAGTGTCACAGTGTGGCACTATGTAGTATTAAATGAGTCAAGTCAGGCAATTATAAAATGGAGTAGCTGGTAAGTTTGTATTACGGAGATAGGAGATGAGAAAAGGATAGGTAGCTACAGAAAAAGTTGACCATCAGAGATTAAAAACAAAATGTGGTAACAAAATTCTAGTATTAGTCTTGTGAATTATTTACTATGGGTGGCAAGTGAAGAAGCTAATGTTTGCAATAGTATTTTAGGCCATCCAGAAGAGGACCAGAGGTAATGAAATTTTAAAAAAGTTAGGATTTTTGGGTTTTACTTACATATGTAAAAAACAGGCCAAGTTTGGGGGCAAAGTTTGTAGTTTGTTTGTTTTTCATTTAGAATATAGGTTTGTTTACAAAAAATGTTAAATTCCTCAGCTCACAGAACTTGCAGAATTTGAGTTGGAATTCCTGCCTCCTTTTCTTGTGCTCAGGTGTAAGTAGTCGGTGGTAGAAGGAACTTCCACATCAAGTTACAGCAACACAGTTGGATGTTAGCCAGATTGAAGAAAAGGCTGGACAAAGTGTAGCTCTTTTTAGAGCATTTGCTGTAGCTGGCATTAGAAATAGTTGAAAAAGATAAGCGCAGCTTAAAGATAAGTTAGGGTTGTTTATCTCCACGGAAAACAAAGTGGAATTAGTGTCACAAGTGCTTACAAGTTTATCTGCCATGAAGCAGAGTAGGACAAATAAACTCATTTCAAACAAATTATAAAAATAGATACATTTCTCTGCCAGTAATACCAGTAGTAAAGTAAAACTGAGAATTGCATTGCATATGAGAATAGAAAAAGGGTTTTTAAGTTGTAGAAGGAGGAGGAAAACGCCACAAGCATTCCTATTCCCCTAACAAATCAAATGGTGGCTGAATATGTTCTCCAGAGTATAATCTGGAACTGGATCAAAAAATAGCTCATTAAATAACATACAGTTAACCGTAGGCATTTGATCATATAGAGTACCACATGTATTGAATACTGATATCTTTTCTTGCAAGTTGACCCTAAAGATAAGAGAATTAACTAGAAAATGCTATGAATTGACTAAAGTTTTTTCATAAATTAGACCTGATTTGGAAAAATAAATCCTAAGTGCTATACAGGAAAATAATACCATTTCAGTTCTCTAAAAGATTGTTTGTTTTACCTGAAGTACTTTTTTACCCCTAAAAGCTAAGGTTTCGCATTCCAGTAAACCTTTGCTTCTTAAGAGTTACAAAGGAATGTTCCCAGATTCTCTCTCTCATAGTTGAGGGTCTGTGTACACCACTTACACACTTGTTATGTTTAAAAAAGGATATATAAAATAACACAGGGAGTTGGTCTAATTTACTACCTTTAAAAATCTAGAAGATATATGAAGGGGCGCAAAAAAATGTTAAAAAAGGACATTTAACTCTGTAGTGTAGACAGTCTCAAAGAGCACAGGGAATATTCAGTACTGCCATTAATTTTACGTTACCTTATGACTTCTTTAAACAACATTGTAGCAAAATGTTTTATACTTTGGTTTAAGTTTTTTAATTTTTTTCTTCACACCAAAACAGCAGCAAGCCATGTCGTTTAGAAGAGCAGGTTTTGCTGCTGTCAAAGCAGCAATAGCAGGATTGCAGTGGGATGGCTTCAGGAGCAACAGAGGGAGTGGAGATGGCAGTTGCATCTAATGGGGGAGGTCTGGGCTTCCTACACCAAGGCCGGACTCACCATAAAGGTTGGTCAGCACTAGCGGGGAAACAGGTTGATTCCCTGGGCTTGACAGCTGACCCAGCTGGCCAAAGGGCTATTCTGTGCCATTTGGCATGGCACTCAGCAATAAAAACTGGAGCAGGAGGGAGGAAGGAGGACATCTGTGGCTATGGCATTTGTCTTCTGCTTCTTGAGCCACGTGCATGCTGAAACCCAGCTTTTTGGGAAGCAGTTGGAGACACCTGTGTGCTGATAGGAAGCTGTGAGTCAGTTCCTTTTCTGCTAGGGCATGCAGCTTCCACTTTCCCTATTATCTGCTGTTACCTATGCCCACAAGTCTCCTCACCATCCTTCATTCTTCTCTACGTTTTGTGGGAGCAGAGAGTGAGCACTCCACTGGGTGAAGCAACACTTGACTCTTCACCAGGGTCAGCCCATAGTGGGAGAATGAGTGTCCTGCTGCCATCAGATGACCAGGCTGCCCAAGTGTCAGCAGACTGCCTAATCTTGAACACTTAAGGCTCAAAATTGGTAGGTGTGTGGTAGGTTCTTGCTTTTCTTTTAACATTATCTCAGTTAAATTAACTGGGTTTTTCAACTGTGTCAGACTGATGTAATTTTAGTTTCCATTTTTTCTATTTAGCCACTAGGAAATGTTGTGCTGATTCCCCTCATGCACATCTAATGAATCCCCTTTCATGTTACCATATAGCATTTAATTATAATTGCTTGCTTTTCCCAAGAGGCGGTTGCTTCAATCATTGCAAAAACTGGGAGAAATTAAGGTGATACAGACAAATACGACAATAATTTCCTTCTTTCAGTATTTGGGTTTGTAGTCTAAATTACTTTCTTCAATTTTGTCTATTTTAGGGAGTTAGGTAAAGGAAATTGTAATACAAAGAAGACTTCTTGTATATAATTCTATGATCTTTGGAATATTGGTGTCATAAAAGGTTTCTGGCTGGTAGGTAACAATTTTAATGTATGGTTTTGAAAAGGAAGTCTTGGCTTGGTTGACATTCTAACATAGCCAAATAAGCATGAGTTTTGGAAGTATAGTAGTGTAAATCGTTAGGAGGAAAAAAAATCTATAAAGTACCTACTGCAGTTTCCATGAAATCATTATGGTTTTCTCACAGAAAAGAACCTTTCTTCAGCTCAAGAAAATTAAGGAGACTAGATACTGTTTTGATTTTATTTATAACATGGCAAAAATTTAGGCTTTCAGCACTTAATACTCCTTTTTTCTTTTCTTTTTTTCCTGAGGAGAGAAAAAGAGCAATTGCTGTCATGTATGGTCTACTATATTGCAAATGTAGGGAAAGAAATATTACTAACATCAGGTATTCTAATTCTAAAAAAAAAAAGAAGTCTACCTTTCTCTTCAGGTTGTGGTATGTTGAGCAGGGTTTTTTTAAACAAAGACATTGTGTGGGATGGAGATGAGGATTGTTGTTTTATGTAAAAATGGATTACTTTTTTTGGGGGGGTTACCCGAATTAGAACATATTTTGACCTTTGCAGCAGTAAGTACTTACACTCAAAGTGTATTACCTACTGCGGAGCACCAAATGTAAGTTTACAACTTAAGGTCTTGGTTTAGAACTGAGAATGCCACATGAATCTCTGAAGTAAAGTCACAGGGCCTTTTGCAAAAATGGCATAGGCAGAGGTTTTGAGAATGAAGGAATAGGAATTCTGTAATAGATTTGCATCTACTTCCTTTATCATATTTTCTGTGCCTAAAATATTTTTATCTTGTTTCTATGGTAGCTGGGCTTCAAAGTAATGGATTCTTTGTACCTGTGTAGAATCTTAGGCTTGCTTTGTTCCTTTGCCCTCCATGTGAAAAGGTGCTTGTTTATTGATGGCAGGCACAGTACACACTTAATGGCATAGTTTTCAAATTGAAATTGCAGCCTAAAGGCTGCCTATGCTTCCTTCTTCTTGAACCCATCAACTTTGTATGCTTGGGAATGCTTCCTGGAGGCTGTGGAGGTGGGTTTGAAGCACCACTTCAGCTGTGCCAACCATGAGTGCTGTGAAGGGGGAGAACATGCATATGGAGAGCTTTGGGGTACAATCAGGTCAGTATTTCTTGAGGCCTTTAAGTTGAGGTCCATAACTTCAATATCCTTATAAAATTTTATGTTAAAGTCTCTATAAACACACTTGCTAAACAAGCACTGTGAGACAGTGAGAGCTCTACAACAGGTTTCTGTGCCGCAAGAGTTGATAGGTCAGAGTAGGAAAAAGCTATTTTGTCACAGTTTATAGGATGGTGGTGATATCTGTTGTGTTTAGGAAGTTACATTGAAAAACTCAGCTCACTGATCTTTTCTTTTGTTCTTTTGGTATTTGTCAAATTGTTCTTGAGCTATTAGAAAAAAGCAAAAAGCCAGTATATTGACCCAGTGTTGATCTGAGATTACATTAGGAAGGTGAGGTAGAGACTGATGCAGATCCTTTTCCTGTCATCTCTTGTCCCAGCAGTTTCATGGTTTTACTCTGCAGTGAGATGTCAAAGCTGCTTTCTTGAAGTCAACATGGCGTGCCTTCCTTTGTGCTCAACTGTTGTGAGCAGCTACCAGAATTTTCTGAAGAATGCAGTAAATTACAGAACAAAATAATTTTTTTCATAATTTGAAACTCTCTTCAGTAGGAGAGAGGCATTAGCAGAGCCTGGTGAGAGGGAAAATACTGTTTTACTCTAGGAAATACTTGTAGGACCTGTTACAATTTGTTGGTTCTACCACTCTCCCAAAAACAACACAAGCAGTTTTACAATTGCCAGTGTTTTTAAAAATTTAAAATACGCAAGTTGAAAATTAGTTAATAAACTAGAAAGTATGCCAAAATGGAGCCATATTTCTGTTTTCTTTAAATTTAGCTTCAAAGTATTGGTCAAAGCTGCCATTCTGTGAACAGTATTTTTTTGTTTAAAGACGATTAAAAAAATCTGTACTAGATAAAAAATAGACACTGATTTTTCCAGTTGTGCAAAGAAGCTCATGTTAGGCAGCAAAGCAGAAGCTAACAGACTTTGTGCTCTGTACCTTAGGAGGTGTGAGAAGCAAAAGGAGAGCAGGAGGATCAGCTGCCAGAAATTAGAGCTTTGCTGGCCTCTCTCAAAAATTTGTCTGTATCGGGTGGCCATAGTGAATAGCATATGTAAATCATTCAAGGAGATATATATTAGCACTTCAGTCCTACCTGAGATTCAACTAATTCCCAAATTGCATAGGTTTTTCAAAGTATATCTCTAACTGGTATTTTTTGCTTAGTTTTTGCTCCAGGTATGTGTACAGGTCATGCATATACATGGTTCAGATACATTCTCATCACTGAAAGCTTAGCATGTTGTTCACCAAGATGTCAAGTCTTGAAAAGTCTGATGATCCAGTTCTCTGTCAGCCTAAGCCAATTTGGCTGTCGGCTTCCCGGGCTTGCCCTGCTGTGCCTCTCCTGCCCTGCGTTCAGGCTCTCAGCTTGTCTGACCTTACACTGAACCTCTTTGGAGCACAAAGCTGGCAGGAAGCTATGCACTTTGCCTGAGAGTTTCTTGATGATTTAGCATGCTGAAATAGTTCAAAGCTGCTGCAGATACGAGTAGAAGCACATGGTCAAGCCTGAGGGGAACTGAACAGGCATGTAGCTGCCAACATTTGGGTTAGCTCAGGATGCCCAGCTGGAGGTGATAGGTAAGACAAGAAAAGAGTACCTTCAAGAAGGGTTTACTGCCCTCAGGTCAATATTGATTAAATCTCAGGTCTACCAGCAGAAATGCAGTTACCTCTTATGCTGGAGAAAAGTGTGAAAACACTGGTGCTTCCAGAGATATCCTCAACTTCAGGGTAGAATCTCTGGGGGTGAATTGTAAACTTTGATGTTGAGCATGACTTTCTTTACTTGGATAAACTACCTATACTGAAAAACAATTCCCACTGTTTCAGAAATTACTTCCCATTTTTTGTGAGTCTGGCTGTGATGTCCTTTTATCTAGTGAGATGGTGATTGGCCATTTTAAGACAATATTTAATGTTTTTGTTTCTTGGCATGTTTGAGATTAAAACCAAACTGAAAATAAAACAATAAGAATGTGCATTTCCCCCCTCAAAAATATTCTTTCCCCCCCCCTCCCACTTGGTAAAAGATGAAGTGATTTTGTTTCCCTCTTGTCTTAGAAATAATGTATGTTGTTGTTGGAAAAAATTGACTGAGGAAAAGCAGAATCTGATGTGGAGAGATGACTTTCATGTAATGGTATTTTCATTTTTGAAAGCTCCTGTAATAAAGAGTTACAAATGAAAGAAATGCAATAATATTTGTATTAGTAATAATATTGTAATAGTTGGCTCTAATAATGAAGTGATTCTGTTTTGGAAAAAATGGACTAAGTTTGTAGCTTTTTATAGTCAAGAGAAAGAGAGGTTGATACATTTTGAATTATGGAAATCTCTCCTTATACTAAAGTAACTGCTATATGAAAAGAAACATATCCACACATCTCTGAATTCTCAGTTTCTGATATTCCAGGCCTCTGTAAGTATTCAAGTAAACTCAATACGTTTATCCACAATGTAGTTATTTGCATTTTCATATTTCATTCCTCTTGTCAAAATAATAAGCTTGCACAGGTTTTTTAACCTGTTACATAAGCAAGTTGAGGTATTTTAAGAAGAGAATATGCTTTATAAACCATTTCTGTGAGATTATTTTTCATTGTATAAATATTTCAGTTTTATATAGTAACACTAGAGATGTTAAAAGATGTTTTAGGAAATTCTGAATTCTACTTGTCCCTTCTCTTTTTAACATTATTTGCTGCAGGATTTGAACAAGCGCTTGTCCCTGCCTGCTGACATCAGGATACCCGATGGCTACCTGGAGAAGCTGCAGATTAACAGCCCGCCCTTTGACCAGCCAATGAGTCGGCGTTCTCGTCGAGCATCCCTAGTAAGTGTAATGCACCTGCCTTTCTAACCAACCTCCCAGGTCTTCAGAATCCATTTAATGCACAGGCCTGTATTCCATAGGTGTATTTCAGCTTCATTTCCACTTGGACTTTTTATTCCTGAACATCATCATGTACCTGTCAAAATTCAATTAAGATCTTCAGACTTGTTTTCTTGTGCAGCTTGGTGCTGTAGTATTTTTCAGTGAAGGTCTTGACCTACTGAAATCAGTGGCTAAACTCAACTCCAGAAGTACATATTTAAATCCTTCTGCTTTTAAGAGCAGGGATGATCTGTTTGAGCAAATAGGCCATACAGTCTTAGGTCAAGGCTGCGTCCCCTTGTGATTTAGTAGGAAGGCCCTAACACAGCATAATATGAAGGCAGGTCTTCCTCACTGCTCTTTTTGTATTTGATAACAATTCTTTCTCAGAATTGCTGTGGAGACAATAGTGGGTGTTTTGTCTTTTGTTTTCTTTTTTAAAGTACATGTAATTTCTTGAAAGAATGAAGGAATAAACTCACATATACCTTTTTGGATTATTTGGTTACTTTAAAAAATAAGTCTTTTCCTTAGAGATGACAGAATGAGGATTCCTATACTGTAATTAGAATATAAGTACTAGAAAACTTGGATATTTGTACATATAAATCACGCACATCCCTGGAATAATAAAAACCAAACATTATTACCTTATTTTTTTAAAAATTGCTATGTTTCACTCATAGTTTCAGCTATCAATGTTCTTTAGTGTTGAGGTCTTAAAGAATTGCTAGACTGTTACTGACATCGTGGGTAAATTCATTGGTGAGAAATTTGTCACAGAGAAAAACTGAATAGGTTTATGAAGTGCACATTGTTGTTTTTTTGATTTAATTACTTATGTACTGAAAAATAAATATGAAAGTACATACAGTGAAATCGGTTTATTAACTGTAAAATATCTTTATTTTATTCATTATGAATAAGGTCTATAACAAAGCAGTGTTTGAGTATTTTTACCCTGAAAGAAAAAAATTGGTGTGCTGGACTAATAAAGCTCTGATCTACATGCCACCTTTTGCAATAACAGTATTTTTACAAAAAAAAAAAAAAGCATTTGAGTGAAGCTCTGGAAGTAATGATAATTTATCAGGCTTAAATACTTGTGCCAGAATTTTGTAGCTCATTCACCACTTAGTTGCTACTGTAGCTTGGAACTGCTGTAGCAGGAAGACTTCCCCAAACCTCTTTTCAGATGCTGGCAAAAATACCTTTTCAGTAGAATCTTGCCAGTGGAGTTAAGTATTTGGGGCCTGGGGGAATTTTTCTTGTAAATATTAATTCCCTTGCTCATTTTTCCCTTGCTCATTTAATGGTGACCCCTGAGAGCAGTTGAAGTTCTCTTTACCTCTGAGGAGACTGAGAGAAAAACAGTGCCCTCTAATGAATGTGGTGTGTGCCCGGAATCAGCTTCCCGTCACAAGGTTGTTTTGTTTCGCCTTTTAAAATGCTTTCATTTTTAAAGGGCTTTAAAATCCAAAATGAAACCTGCCAGCATTGCTGTGGTATGCAGGCATGCATTTGCTATGATTTCAAATGAAGCCTTCAAAAAAAGAAACCCAAGGAATCATTGTTCTTAAATTGTTATTGAAAGCCTGCTAGCAGACTTTTACTTAGAATTAGATGAGTATTGTGCTCTGCTTCAAAGACATGTCTCTTCAAGACTTAACAGGAATCAAAGGGAAAAGGCTATAAAAAGTATCAGATGAGGACTTGTTGTACTTTAGGTTTGGTGTTTTTCTTTGAAATACAAGAAAAAAATATTAGTTTTTACAGTAATTGCATTTTCTGTATACATGCACAGTCATTTCCATAAATACTGTGCATTGGTGTTTCTGTGTCAGGCAAGATAAATGCATATTGCAGAAAAAGATGAAACAGTTCAAAAATTATTTTGCACTACAAATGAAACTGATCTTAGTTTGAGGAATTTAAAACTTATTTTTTCTTAGGAATAATAAGGAACCAAGATGTGATCAAAAATCTTCACACATTGTAAAGCAGGTCTTAAAAAATACCCATCTTCTGTATGTCAGAAATATTGTGTGATTTTTTTTTTTGGTATTAAATAGATATTAAGTTTGAGTCTTAATGAAAAACACTGAGGTTTCTTAGAAATCAGGCTTTTAAATTTCAGACTGCCTGGTGGTAGCAAGACCAATGGCTATGGGTTCTTCTTTAGTTTCTCCAATAAACTAAGCAGCCTGTCTTTTTAATTCTAGTACTAATACTCACTCCAAGATATGCTTGTTTAACTAGGTCAAAATGCATATTGGAAACATAATATTTATTTTGCTAACATTTCACCTGTATCAGTGGTGTGTTTAAAATCTCACTGGACCTACAAGGGTTGCAGATACCAACTTTGCTTGTATTTTGAGATAAAGAGTTTGTCTTTGACAAGCTCCTAAATGTGCATGATGCTGAAGGCTCCTTATACAGTTCTAAAACATTTCAGTTCTAACACTAGTTTAATAAAGCAGAATTGCTCTTAATGTTATATTAATGTAATTATATACCTGTTGGATTTTTTTCCCTAGATATATCAAATACATTTGCAGACAAGATCTTACCCTTAGTTCAGATGTGTTTTCAGGCATGTGTTCTGAAAACTAAGTATTAATCAAACTTTTCTTCCCTTTGTATTATACTGTTGTCAAATCTTAATACAGTCAACAGTACTTATGTTACCATGAAATAGTAGAAAACTTTAAAATCCATCAGATTTTTAGGAGCAAATCACCATGTGACGTGTATCTAGGTGCTGAAGACAGCTTAGGGTCAAAGGATTGTTCTTGGAAAGAAATAGCCAGTGAAGAGCTATGTTTGGAAGTGAAAGGAGGAGGGAGTGATGCTGGAGACAAAACTTGGCTCTTTTGTTGCACTGTGTGTTCAGTTGTCAGTAAAGCATAACTCCATGAAGTCTATAAATCTGGGGGCTTGACAGGGTACAGGCTATATGCGTTTTGTAAATTGCTTCAAGAATTCACATGTTTACATGTTTACTTTCAGCATTATTTACACTGCAGGAGCAATAGGAAGCTTTGGTGTAATTCACTGTGGTCTTAGGAGAAAATAATTTTTAGAGATAACCACGTTATATGAGAGCAGCAGTGTATTTGAAAAGAGTAGTGATCTTACAGTGTTCAGAAGTAAATGTGTTACATAGGCAGGCACACCCTTCTGGCTTGCATTGAGGAGCTAAATTGGTGACAAAAGAAGGGAAGGTGAATAAATAGATCTAGTAAAAATACACAAAGGTTTGGAGTTAAGAGGTATGAAATGTGAACTGCTGAGACAAAGCTGAAGCTTGCTGAAGAATGATACTTAGGGATTTTCTTACAGAAGTTTTAGTCATTAAATCATTTATTAAAGGCATTGAGGAGTCAGAATGGAAGACAAAACTATGAGCTAAGATCTTGAACATAGCAAACAAATAAGGTTACTTTGAAAAAAGCAGCAGCATATGGTTATGCTGAGCTAGAGAAAGGATGGACTAGTTTGAGATGACTTCTGCACTTTAAGCTATGACAACCTCAGTAGCAGTATTCAGATCAGAAGAATGGAGAAGACCTAAATTAGAGGTAGGTTAAAGTGAGGTTTTGGTCTAAGAGTAACTCTGCTCTTAATCCCTCCAAGATACACAGTAGACAGGCCAGCAGCCTGAGCACTAGGCTTAGATGCTGGGATGCATTTATATCATAATGTGCTAATTTGTTTTCAAAATACCAGAATTGTGCAGTGTTAGTCCAGTATTGTCAGGTAATTTTCTGAAATGAAGTTTAGCTTGTTCATTAAATCATGCAAAATGAAGTGTTTGGTTTCAATGATTAATTTGCCATTTCTTTTCATTGCAGTCAGAAATTGGATTTGGAAAAATGGAAACCTATATCAAGTTAGAAAAGCTTGGAGAGGTACGTATAGCTTTCTTTTGGAATGATGACAATGTCCTATGTAAAATTTTGTGTAACTGAAATTTTCCATATTCTTCAAAATACCTGTTGAATTTACTTTTTCAGTAAACCAAACATATTCAGTGTGTGTAACAATGTCACAACCACACAAATGTTTATGCATAGATAATAAGCAAATGAAAATAAAAAGCAGGAAAACTGTCATAGGGCTGGGGAAGAGCAAGACTCCATTAGTAAATATGCTGTGACCTTCTGTAGGCTGTTGGGTTTTTTTTCAGATAGACAAAATCATTCTGTTGTTGTTTTTGATGATAACACTAAGTCTAGTGTCCTGTTGCCATGACTTAGGTGTTGGAACACTCATGACGGGTTAGAGACCAGTGCTTGCAAGGTACAGGCAATGGCTGTGCATGTTCTGGTAAAGAAGCCTGCACACCTAAGTTGACCAGCTAGCCAGGTGCTGCCAAGTGAAGTATGTAACACTTGGAGGGGGCAGCAGCTTTCCCCCTCCAGTCAGCCTCTGACTTCCAGAGAAACAGTGGAATTCAGGAGGGGCCAAGTGTCATTCCTGTCCAGTTTGATTGAGGTTGACCAACAGGATTGAAAATGGACAAGGAGCACTGAAATTTGATCCAGTGAACATTGTGGATGGAAGCAGGGCAGGTCAGCATCGCTGCTGTGAACATTGCAGTCAGTCCTCCATTTAAAACATTTAAATTTCCTGTTACCAAGTCTAAGCCCGCCTGATGCAACTTGGAGCCTATTCCTGTTGTCCCATCACTTGTTACCTGGGAAAAGAGGCTGATGCCCACTTGGCTACAACCTCCTTCCAGGCATTTGTAGAGAGCAATAAGGTCCCCCTGAACTTCCTTTTGTTCAGGCTAAACGTCCCCAGCTCCCTCAGCTTCTCCTCACAGGACTTGTGCTCCAGACCCTTCACCAGTGCCATTACCCTTCCCTGGACACTCCAGCACCTCAGTGCAGTGAGGGGCCCAGAACTGGCACAGGATTCGTGGGAGGTGTCGTCTCACCAGTGCTGAGTACAGAGGCACAATCGCTTCCCTGGCCTCGCAGGCCACACTGGTGTGACACAGGCCTGGGTGTCTCTGGCCTTTTCGCCTGCTGGGGCACGTGCTGACTCATGTTCAGCTGCTGTCAGCCAGCACCCCCAGACCCTTTTCTTCAGATCATCTTCCCAGTCACTCTTCCCCAAGTCCGTAGGACTGCATGGGGTTGTTGTGACCCAGGTGCAGAACCTGGTGCTCGGTCTTGTTGAGCCTCATAAAATTGTCCTCAGCCCATGGATCCAGCCTGTCCAGATCCCTCTGCAGAGTCTTACAGTACTGTAGTGATCTAGGACAATTTCTTTACCTGTGTTGCTTTTTCATGGCATTTGCAGGGATTGGTTTTGCCACTATTTTCTCAGAATTTTTTGTCTTAATTTAATGTGCCTCTCTAGAGTTTTGTATCTCTTGCTGTCTAAAAATACATGATGAAGACATCAAGCTATCCAAAGGAGTTACGTATTTTCTTTGAGGTTGTGGAAGAGTATGTCTGCAGCCTTTGGATACATAACTGCAGCATAGTGTAGAGATACCCAAGCTAGGTATCCATAGTCTGAGAGAGACTTTCAGAAGTATAAATGAACCCAGCAGTGAACTTAGTGAACTTAATGCTACCTGATCTGACTTCTTTGGTAGCTCTGTGGTATTTAGGTTTCCATGTAATTTTCAGAGCTGTTTGGTGTATGCATCCCTTCTGGCTTCTGTGAGTTCAGTCCTATGCTTAAAAAATACTTGTGTACTTTTAGTAAGTTAAAAGAATACAGTGTAAAAATTATTCATATCCAAAATGAAACCTATTAGATCCTCAGACAGAAGTTAAAATTTTCTTACTTAGCTAATGTTTTGATAAAGGAACAACTTGTAAAAATTCTCTTCTTTTTCCATTTTGTAGGGTACTTACGCCACAGTTTATAAGGGGAGAAGTAAATTGACAGAGAATCTGGTAGCTCTGAAAGAAATCCGCCTGGAACATGAAGAGGGAGCACCATGCACAGCCATAAGAGAAGGTGGTAACTTTTTTTTTTTAAGTTCTTAGAGTTTCAGATACTTCTGGATTTCTTTTTGACCAAACCACCATCGGTACTTGGAAATAGTTAGGCTACATGGGACATTAGTGAAATTGCTATTAGTATTGATGAGGAAAACGATAGTCTAGACATATTCAGAGTTTTGTTTCAAATTTATTTCCTTTATGGAGGGTTATTGTGATCTCAGATGCAGTAAGTGGATGATTAAATACTGAATTGGACTGCTGTTAGTGAGCAGCTTTCAGGGACTTAGAATACATTTTACAGAATTGCTTCTGTCAGAAATGTATAGTTTAGGAAACACAAGCTTGTTACTCAAGTGTGTGTTTGGTGTTTTGATTAAATACCTTTCTTATTAACATGATCTGTATGAGTTTTATGTTCTTAAAAATAGCTTTTTAATTTAAAAAACCCAGATAGCTTATGTGGATGATCTTACATGATGAGTAAATGCAATTTCTAGTTGTTTTGCACTTACTTGTTTTCTTCTTCCTGTTCTCTCTTGCAGTGTCATTATTGAAAGATCTGAAACATGCAAATATTGTTACCTTACATGATATTGTGCACACAGACAAGTCTTTGACTCTTGTTTTTGAATACCTGGTAAGTGCTTAAACAATTAGTGAGCTTTACATTTGATTTATTGTTTCTAAGAAACAGAAGCCTGACAAAATTCTCTACTCTTCTGTAAAATACTGGGACTGTTTGTTTTCTCCTGCATTTACAGTGATTCAGCTAAAAATGAGAACAGTGTACTCAGTTCTTAAATTGCTTTAAATTAGTAAATACTGTTGTGATCATTTCAAAGTTTCATTAATAGCAGATAGTGGTGGTCAGCCTGATCAAACTGTCTACTTGTCCAAAACCATCACCTGTATGAAATGGAAGTCACATTATTGTTCCAATTATATTTTGCTGTTCCTATGATATTTTTCTGTTGTGACATAGCTGACTTTCAATGTAATTGGAGAATATACCAATTCTATAATATACTGTGCCTCACATAGATGGAGGAGAAGGCAATGGCAATGTTGCCTGAGATAGTGCAGCTTGCTAAAAAAAGGGAATTACTATGCTCTGGAAAACCAGGGGTGTTTGTCCAGGCTTTTGGGGGTTTTATAATTTAATATCTTTTGCAGAAATCTGTTTTTTTGGTTAATAATTTCAGTTCCAACAGTAAGTAATGTTCATGTAATTTGTTACGCACAATTTTACTGAACCACAATGATGTTGTTTTGATAGGACAAAGACCTGAAGCAGTACATGGATGACTGTGGTAACATCATGAGTATGCACAACGTAAAGGTGAGTGTTTTTAGTGACAGTGGCCTTCCAGTTTTGTCATAAGAATTTCAGAGAACTTAATAATCAGGATCTATGTGGTTTAGTCTCTTTGAAAATAAAATAAAGAAACTTAACTTCCTTTTTGGCTTGACTTAGCTACATTTGACATCAGATGTTGTCTTTAAGTGCTTAAAACATTGAAAAGAGGAGATCATGTAATTTCATGTGTTTTCATACTCTTTGAAGTTACATATCTAAAATTAAAAAATTCCTAAGAAATAATAATACATTTATAACTCTTTTGACATCTTATCCTTCCATTATTTTATACTCATTTACTAAGTCTGTAGTTTGATATATTGTCAAATTTATATATGGACACTGAGGAAAACGTAGCCTCAATCATTAATGTGTTTTGGGTGCCACTGCCACCACACAAGTAAGAAATAAAAAATACATATTTAAGAATGAGTGATTTTCATCTTTCCATTAGTCAGAAAATGGAAATAAAATTTTTCTTAGAGCCGAATTTGCTTTTTCTCTTAGCTGTGGTTGTGACCAGGTCAAGTGACTCAGTTTCCAATCTGGTCTGCTGAAACTAAGTCAGGGTCAGGTGTTATTTCTCTTGTAAAAAGCAGACTTTTATTTGGAAAGCTGGCATAACTCTTAGTGTTCTTCAATACTTAGGGCTTTAGATACAAGCTTCCAGAGTACAGTACTGTCATGAAATGAGTGAAGTGATTTGGCACTCAGGCTAGATATTGATTACTCTTTGGTGAGCTTTCCCTTTCATTCTGTTGTCACATTACTGTAAGTATCTCCAGGGAAAGACATTTGCCCATAACCTACTCTGTTGCTTCCTCTGAGAGTCCGTAAAGGGAAATTCTTTAATTTGTTTCTACTTCAGAGAGACAACCAAAAATCGTAATTATGTTTGTGTTTTTAATTATCTGCAAGTTAATAAGCAGTGCTTTAAGCTTTAAAAAGTAAGGGAAAACTGTAAGTGGGAACTTGACTCTATTTAAAATAAGTGCAGTTAGTGAACAATCCAGAATCTGCTTGTGGTAATCTGAGCTAAGCAGAGGAGTTGCTTTTCCTTGTTTGCCTATGGTTTAAGCTGTGCTCAAAGAGCAAATTTATATGGTCAGTACCTTTGGCACTGGGAAACCAGAACAGCTGCTTAGTTGTGGTAGCTGTAGATGCTTACCTTACAATAACTGGGGGGGTGGTTGAGTCATTATTAACATTTGAGAGACCTCCCTGACATCACTTCCTCACATTCCTCAGCTAATTTGATGTTTTTGTGTTTTGACAAAATGAAGATCTGTGTGATCTCCACAGGTATTAGTGTTTTAATCAAAATTTTGAGCTAATACATGGCATCCTGTGCATTGTCAAAAGGATCCCTGCCAACTATGGTGAAGCTTCAAAATTTCTGTAATCTGCTTTGCATTCTTGACTAATCCTTGCAGTCCCAGTGTACATTAGCAAGGGCCATTGACTTCTATTGAAGTCCTACTAATAAAGCTTGGGACTGACTACCCCTGCAACAGTAGGAGCCTGAGTAGATGGAACAAGACTTACTCCTTCTCATTCTGCTCTTCAGAAAGGAAAGCAAAGAGAAACAAATCAGTTCCAGTTCCTGTTTTTCTAGCACAGATGAATCCCATGTCAACACACTGAGAACAGATGGATGTAACTACACCTGCTGTGTATTTGTCCAGTTTATGAGAAAGAATTTGGTGGTTTCACTTGGTGCAAAAATAAACCAATTGTATCAGAATATGGTCATATAAAAACATTCTAGTGTTTTTCCTCAGAGGTCCTGTTACGTGATGAATTTGTCACATTGCTTTCTGTAATGCTTTGTATTTTTTCATTGTACATTTAATTACCTATGCAGACTGAGTACTGCTGTGTGCTAAAGGCAGCAATGGCTACCCAAAAGTCCCATGTTTGACCCTTTATACATACAGAAACTGCAAAGTATTAGTTCTTAATGCAGTGATACATTAAACTTGCTTGGCTGCCCACTGCTAAACCTTTCTTTGCCCCATACTACTTTTTTATCTATATATGTGCAGCATTGATATGCATGACTGAAGTTGTTTGCTTGGCTAGCTATTCCAAAGGATTAAAATAAACCTATGTGTGTCAAGGTGAGGGGATGAATGTAAATACCAGAGGCAGTTGGGCTGCTTTAATAATCCTCATTTACCCATTTCTCCATCTTCCCTAAGCTTGTGAATCTCCATGTATTTTTCCAGTAGCATGCCAAGACGTTCTTTACATAGTTCAGCACAGTTGGATAGAAACACTGCTGAGCTGCATTTCCAGAAGGGAATCTGTGTCAGACAGGAACTTGAGTATATAGCCAGAGACAGTTATCTTTAAAGACATTAGTGTGGGGAACAGCAGTGGCAAATGCTCACTTTAAAAATAAACAGCCCTGTGTGTCTCTTCAGTTAAACAGAACAAATTGCTCTTTAACATCTTTGTTGTAAAGTATGGTGTTAAAACAGTGCATTAGCATGAAAGGATTTTAAATCTTTGAATGATAATGATTATGTCCAGAATTTGCTCATAAGGAGAGTAACTCACTTTTTAGAGAAATAATTTTGTCCTGCTTACAGGATTTAACTCTTCAGTGCCCAACTAGTCATGAAATCTGTAGATTACAATTTTTTGTCTAATTTATATAAATGTTCTTTTCTGTAGCTATTTTTGTATCAGATTCTTCGTGGTTTGGCGTACTGTCACAGGAGAAAGGTGTTACATCGAGATTTGAAGCCACAAAATCTACTAATTAATGAGAAAGGAGAACTGAAGCTTGCAGACTTTGGTATGGCCTGAAATTACTCTGTAACAAATAATTTTTTCTCTCAGCAAAGGAAAATAATTTTTCCTTAAAAATGAGTACATTGGGTCTGTAATGAATTTAGGTGTTCTTAAATGGAAAATGAAAGCCTTTTATAGGGTGTAAGTAATCAGTGTAACATCTCTATAGGTTACACTGTCACTCCACTTGAAATCTGAAAGTAATCTTAACAGCTTCCTGTGAAATTGATGCTTAGTCAAATCCTTAAGGCAGAGCTCACGTTGCTTCTCCTAACACTCCACAGTCACTCTAAAGTAGGGTAACCATAACAGGAGAGAGGAAGAGTTTGTTCATATGCTAAATTGTCAGGTATTGCACTATCACTGATACACCAAATTCCTTGGGATTTACAGTAGAGTGGGGCATCCACATTTTCCTTATACCTTCTGTGTCTGGAAGATCCTTTGAAAGTTGTGCTCTGTGCCTCTAATTTTACCCCTTCTGTGTGAATGAAAGTTGTTCAGAAGATTGCATCTAACATGATAGACCTGAATTTTATTGAAGATACTGCTGATAAATTGGCGTTAGGATGGAAAACCCTTGCTGATCCAATACTGGTTTGGTCTGTTTTCACCGTTTAGTTAATTGTTTGTTGCCTTCTGCCTTTTGCAATGGACTTTTCCAGAAACAGTGCAGAAGGTTTTCACAGCAGGGAGCTGCTATACTGATATATAAGATCAGTATAATGCTATACTGATTTAATGAAATTTGCAGGATTAATCCAGGTTTGATCTGTTTACCTTCCTTCTGTGCTTAAAAGTGCTGACCATGAGATTGCCATAAATACTAAAAGGCAATAGAAATCTCTTTATTAGGGCCTTAAATAACATTACGAGATAGTACTTAACAAGTATAATAAGGTCATAAAAATAGTTTGTCAATTTGATACAAAAAGGATTTCAGCAAGCTGTACATGACTTTACATTTCCCTTTTTATCAAGGATTGGCAAGAGCGAAGTCTGTTCCTACAAAGACTTATTCCAATGAAGTTGTCACATTATGGTACAGACCACCTGATGTTCTCCTTGGATCGTCAGAGTATTCTACTCAAATTGACATGTGGTTTGTATAGCTTTGTATACTTCAAATATTGGTTCTGAGTCAAGTTGAAATAATGTCACCTTTGCTGTTAAATGGTAACATCAAAATACTCAGCCTTTGAATTTTTGTAGGCTACAACTGAGTTAGATTTTTGGGAAAGGATTGGTAGACTGGGAAGATGCTGTAATTCCTCTCTGAAAATGAGGAGTACGTTTTTATTGCTCAGAGTAAGCAAGCTCTAGACCCACAGTATTTAAGGAAAAAAATAAGCCACCTTCTCCTAATGACAGGGTAACGTGTTATTTTACCATGAACTTTAATAAAATTGATTAACTCAGTATCTGAAGGAAGAGGATATAATATACCTATGATACGGGCTTTGTTTAGTCTTTGACAGCTCTTCTGTTGCTGCACATCTTTCTAAACATTTTAATACTAGTGTGTGGCTATTCATTTGTTTTAATTGAAGAGAATTCCCAGAAGCCTTTACAAGCTGAAATTACAAGATTATTTCTGCTTTATCTTTTTCTCTGTCTTTATAAAGGGGCGTCGGATGCATATTTTTTGAAATGGCATCAGGAAGGCCTCTTTTTCCTGGTTCGACTGTTGAAGATGAACTACACTTAATTTTCAGACTTCTTGGTAAATGGATACTTTTTGTAATGTTAATGTTAACACACAGTGTTTGTATGAGAGCTGTGGATCTTTATCTCAGAACAGTATTGTATACTGCATTGTAATCAAGGTTATGAAAAATTATTCAGCTGAATGTACAGCTGATTTTGCACAACATAGGCTTATTGAATGTTTTTTCCCCCTTTTTCTTTAAATTACAGGATTAAATGCTTTTTATGTCCAAGTTGTTTGTTTACATTTTTTAAGTCGAATTTGTAACTGCTTCTAAATGCAGGAACTCCATGTCAAGAAACATGGCCAGGCATTTCTTCCAGTGATGAGTTTAGAAACTACAACTTTCCTAAGTATAAACCACAACCTCTCATCAACCATGCACCAAGGTACTTTGTGTTTTATTAATAGGAAACATGCATCTCTGTGGCTTTGTGTGTTCCTTAAGTGGGAGTGCATCCCCGAGTACAGTCTATCGCTGAATGGTGTAAAACTATTCATCAGCTGTGTTATTGGGGGCAGATAATAATGCAAAGCAGAACCTGGTACTATGTGATTACTTCCTCTAATATCATTCGAGGTACCACAGCTCCTTAATGACCTGTGGAACAATAAACTCCAATTAATAATGTTTCCATAGTAGGAGAATTCACACAGCATTTCCTAAAGAGCACAGCTTCTCTTCCAGTTCTATAATAGACCCAGGCCATTTGTTAAAATGGCCAGGTTTCCTTGAGCAGTTTCTCGTCATCATTTTAAAACCATAATGAGTAAGATGAAGGGTCTGTGCAGTTATTGTAAATAAACTTTAAAACAAAGACAGTTGTTGTCTACCTTGAAGAAGAAGATCTAACATTGTATCCCTCTAGTAAATGAGTAGTATTAATCTTAAATAATTTTAAAAATTCAAATAAATGACCCAGGTCAACCTCATAAATGACAATCCTAATGAAGGATTTGTGTGTCCCCAGACTGTTTTCCAAATAGTCTTATTCTGAGATATTAAGACTCATATGTATTCTCATTAACATTAATATTAATGCTGTTTAGATGAAAGCATTTCCATGTTTAGATAAATTTTTGGTTTTGATATCATTTAATTAAGTCAGTTCCTCTGCAGTTTTACTTTAATAAATACAATTCAATAACTGTTTTAATTTTTAAAAATATTTTTATTTTTAGGCTAGACACGGAAGGAATTGAATTGATAGCGAAGTTCCTTCAAGTAAGATGTGTTTTGTGGCTTTACTTTGTAAAAGCGCTGAGTTTTAATATGTTACATACAAAATGTATTAGAAGCCAAAGTATTTAGTTCTATCTCACAGGGGAATGTGTAACTGAGTCTGTAGGGGATGACAGATGTTAGTAGTGTGAAAATTAAAAAACTGATGCTTGCTTTTTTTTCTCCCAGAACTGATTTCTTCTCTTACTACTTTTTGTAAAAATAGAATTATTCTGTTAGCTCTGACAAAACTAAATCTCTTGTGAAATACGGTATTAAACCAGAACTTCTAAATACAAATGCTAAATTTCTTTAATGATAAATTGAGTTTAATACTAGAGAAGGAGTTACTAACGTGTAATATTACTCCTTGATGTTGCAACTGTATTCAAAAGCTGAAGTGGTATGTAGGTTTGTTCTTTGAATCTGTATTAAGAATGAGCTTGAAGCAAGATAGAAGGCCAACTCCTGCATCTTTGAGTAGATTCAGCACTGTAACTTATTTGTGTGCAGCGTTTTAAATGTCTGCATCCCTGCCTAGAATTGCACAGATGCCAAGCAGGAGACACCTAATCATTGCACCATCTATAAATAAAGATTAGGTGTAGTTTTGACCTGCATCCATTTGCAGAAGTTATTTTTATTATTTTAACAATCTTGATACAGTACTGATTTTGATAAACCATTAGATAATCATGTGTGAACTGAAAGTAATGAAAAAAGATTGTCCTAGTGAATTATGGGAAATGTTGAGCAAATAGAACTCTTTCTCCCTTTGAAATCACTTGATGCAAAAAGATTTTTAATGGAAACCAACACACTTGTATGCTTTTATATTAATAGTATGAATCAAAGAAGAGAATTTCAGCAGAAGAGGCCATGAAACATGCATACTTCAGAAGTCTTGGAACAAGAATACACACTCTGCCTGAAAGTAAGAGGAGTAGTAAAGTAGCAGAGTATTGTTAAGATAGTGTATTAAAGCTAAGTACATTGTGTAAGGAAAAACTCTATAATGTCTTAAAGAAGTCTGATATTTAATGGCTTAAATATTTGTGAATTGGAAACATTTTTTTAGTCTAAATAATTAAGAACATAATTTTGATCAGTGAAACATAATTTTACATTTTTATGTGAATTAATTTCTTTTTTTACATTTCAGGTGTTTCAATATTCAGTCTAAAAGAGATTCAATTGCAAAAAGACCCTGGCTTTCGAAATTCCACTTACCCAGAGACCGGTATGGAAAGCTTTATATTTTCTCATGCTTGCTAAAAGAATGCTGTGCCAGAGGCATTGGAATTGAAAAATGCTTTCTTAAATTGGTTCCTGTGAATATACCAAAAAAAGAAATATCCAGAATGATTTACTGAAATTCCTATAGAGACATATAAGCTAAGCTCACAGAAAGATGTGAATTTTGCTAGGGATGGGCAGGGACTGTGAAGGTGAGAACATTTTGGAGTTTCAGACCAATACTGTATGGGGGTGAGTGGTGGCAAAGTGAAAAACCAATGCAGTGGGTGCAGTTAAAAGAAAGATGCTGATGCTGATTGAAGCACAAGGGGTGTTGGCTTGAAGTAGGATGAAGATCTGAATAATAACTTAATACTCCATTGTGCAAATGCTTCAGTTTCTTACCATGGTCCGTGTTGTGTTGCAGGACATGGGAAGAACAGAAGGCAGAGCATGCTTTTCTAAAGGGGGCAGTGCAGAATCAAGCCCAAGCCTATCCTGTTGATCAAGGACTTGGATCCGAAGGCAGTGCTTTCTGTTGGTGGACTTGGAATCGCAGTTTGTCTACACTGTCCTCTTAACAGTGGAGTCTTTTTATTTCCAACCTGCAAATTATGTTTTTTATATTTGTTGTCACAGTGTGACAATTTTTTGTACAGTTGGTTTTAAGGTCTCCTCTGCCACTAGAGCCAGTAGGTTACAGCTGTTGATGTAACTGTAGCTGCAATTTTTGTGCAGGACTGAGAAACACAGTGCATTATTTATTGCGGAATCATTGCTGCTAAATAACTACTGTCTGTATAGTTAACACAACAGTTCCATGCCTGAAGAAGTTGCAATGGCTTTATAATATGTGAATGCATCTGTTTCTCTTGATACAATGTTCTACTGCTGCGGGGTTTTTTTGTATTTCTTAAACTGCAGTGTTTCCTGGAATGTAAACATAGCTTTGCTTGGCTATAGGTGAGCCATCTTTAATGCTCTAAGTTCTTGGCACTTAATTCCTTATTTAACATTGGAAGTATGTGTTGAAATAGTTGAAAAATTGTAATGCATATTATGTTTTTGAAAAGCACATGGTGTGAAGGTTGATTCAAACAAGTGAAAAGTAACTTTGATTTGCTCTCAGATCCTATGTTAGTTATTGATAAATTAGAGCATGGAGGCTGGATGTTTTGTCAGGCTTACTCCAGCATAACATATTTGCACATTGTTGTGCATATGGGGCCTGCAGAAACAATAACTTTTTTACCTTGTTTTTAACAATTTAGAAATACAAACAGTAAAAAGATAATTCATATATGTTGGACCCTGGCTTACTTTTCATTACAGAGGAACAGGACAACTAATTACACAAGCATGGGAATAATGTCACACTTTTCCCACCTTGTTGCTCTCCCATTTGTGCATTATTCACTTGAAATCAACTGGAAAGATGCAAGTTTGTACTTGAGAAGAACTCACTATGCTACAGAGCTTTTACAACGGGAACTTAGAGAGTTTTTCAGATCTTAGATGTTACCTGTTTCCAGAGATAGTAAACATACTACTACTATGCTTATGCATCTCAGTGAGTATCATAAGTACACCCTTGGTGATGGTTACAGTATTTTTAAGCATTTGTGTTCACCTTTATGAACCTATTTGTTTAGTGCATCTTACAGAGACTGTAAATCTTTATTGGTATATTTTGAAATGGTCATGTAAATCTTTGGCTGGTATATCATGAAAATAGTCATAGGTAACTTAATTTTTCCTGACATTCACTGTAAAACGTTCAGGGGTCCTACCATTTCTGTTCAGGAAATCTTGTAGTTTATTGTTATTTAACAGTATTAAGTGAATTTTTGTATATTTCATTTTAACTTTATTTGTGAATAGTGATTGTGGCATGTTTGGGGGTGTTTTATTAATATTTCATTGATACTAGTAAATTTGAATTGGGATTTTTTTTTTTTAATTTTATTTTCTGGAAGAGAGAAACTCATGTGTAACGGTGACTATTGGACCACTACTGCTTTTCAGCATTTGTAAACCGGTTTTATGTTAAATCTTGTAGACCTAACAAACTGCTGTTATTTCTAACTGACCGACCTGTATTAATATTGTACTTTTGAAAGTATAAATATTATGTGGAATTCTTTGGTTTTGTTTTGAAATTTATAATAACAAAAGCCCTGTGTTGTTAAAAATACAGACTAAGTGAACTTGCGGTTCTTGGGGTATTGTTGGCAGCATTTAGCTTTTAGGTCCATGTGTTGTTGGAGCCCTCAGGGTCACCTTTGGGTGCTCCTTTAGTTCCTTCAGTGCAGAGGCAGTGGCAGTGGCTGTGTTGTGGTTCATCCATGGCTGGGGCTGCTCAGGACCTTCTCAGTAGCGTGGTCCAGTCTCAGGGCTGGTGTCACACAGCCTGGGAGCCTAACATGAGGCTCGGACACACACGGGGCTCCCCTGATCCCAGTGCGAGCGCTACGGGTGTGGCAGAGGCACAGTTGGCACTGACGAAAAACCTTGTCCTGAAATAGTTGTTATATATATTTTTATAGTTGCTATGGAGCTGATCTAGATTTTATACCAATGAACTTTGTAGGAAATACGTTGTAGACGTGACAGTGTTGAAGAAAGCAGTGTCAGAAAAACATCGTTTTTTTACAGAAGTAGTGAAGATAGACTGAATGTTCACTGTGGTTAAATGTGGGATTTAGCATTTCTAGAACAGTAATACTTTATAGATTGTATAAGAACAAGTAATAATTTGACACTAATGAGTAAGGGACTTAAAGGTTTACCTGGTAAAATGAAGTGCATTAATAAACTTAGAAAGGGATCAGCTGCACCTAACAAAAAGATGTTCCATTTTAAGTAGGAATTCAGCTTTTTTGTTACAGATAAAAAAAATCTTCCATAAAATTAAAGTAGTCTGTTTATAAAGAAATTTTTTCTAAGGACCTACAAGTGAATCTCTGTTTTTCATGAGAAGGTAGCTTTAAAGAACATATTTAAGAAACTTGGCATCTATTGTCAAGCTAGTTTGGGGCTTTTTAAAATTGTCTGTTATTGAAATTCCTGCATCAGCAAAGACAGTTTGTGGCAGTTGCCTGTTTGGGGCAGTAGTCAGCAAGTCTGAAGTCACTGGGCATATCTGACATTCTTTCTGTGGAATTCTCTGTCTGCCTCCTGTCAGGCAGAGTCAGGTACTGTGGACTTGGTTTCACTGTCCCCAAGAACTGTAGGAGTGTTGGCCTTTTTGAGAGAAGACCTCAAGGGTGTCAAAAACCAAGCAGAGATTCACTAAAAAGGGATGACTTCCAGTATTTGGTATGACCACCTTTGCTTGATGATAAGTGATCAGTTAATGAGAAATGGCCTGCATGTCATGGCTGATTTTTAGGTGGTTATTTTTAGAAGATACCTGATGTGTCCCACCTAGCCCATAGTAGAGCTGGCAAGGTGTGGGTGTAGGTGTGTGTCAGAGACAGGTGGGCTGGAAGCCAGGACAGAGACAGGTGCTGGTGAAGTGGTTGCATTCACGTGCAGATGAAGGTTGAAGGAGAGAGAGGGTGGGTGGAGGATGGGGATTGATAGGACAGGGTGGGAGATGGAAGGGACAAACCAACAGCTCAGCAATGCTCTAGTGGAACGTGCATCTCAACATGGCTGTGTTATTTTTGTGCTGCTTTACCACAGCATTAAGTAGCCAGAGTGTATCCCTGAATTGGGCAATAAAAGTTAAAATAAACAACTATTAAAGAATCAACATACTTTGTATTTGCAAATCATTTGAAAAACTGCAAGGTAGTGTTCTTTGAGCTGCTTGCTTGTTGTTTGTGCATGAGTTAGTGTAATAAAGGTACATTGTTTCTGTTCTGCAATGTTAAAATGGAATTAAGGTTAAGAATACATTCCATTATTGAGGACAAAATATATGAAAGATATGTTGTAAATATCTGCAGGCTAAGTATCATAAACCCAGGAAATACTTGGAATTAAGGTCAGACTTTAAAGAAATCCAAACAAATCAGGGTATGGAAATACAGAGCTACAGCACATGGTGACACTGAAGAGAAACCAGAACTTACCTTATCTGTGACATGATAATTTTTTCTGGTTACCGATGAGAAGAGTTGAAGTAATTCATGCACTTGTTAGCATATTTCTTATTTACCTTCAGAAAATTTGACTTTAAAACAAATCTAACATCTCTGTGAAATGCCTTAATTTTGGGAATGAACTTGAATGCTTACTTTATGCAGTTTAGAGGCTTTTATTTTTTTAGAGGCTGGGCTGTTAAAGATTTAATGCTCTCATTTGGCCTTCGTTTACATCTGTGTATGTCACCAGTATCTGTCTTATACCAATTTAGGAGACTGGCAAGGTAACAAGTGCAATTATGGAACATCAAGGAAGTATGGAGCAGTTGGAACATTATAGGTAAGCTCTGACTGCACAGGTGGAATGATTGTGAAAAGTATATAAGGTATATGGGCTTTGGAATTTCTACCATGACCTTCTTTCATCTGTGCAGTTTAGCTGCACAGAAATCATAGTCCCATTCTCAGCCATAGTGGGAACCTGTTTTCAGAACTGGGATTAGAGTTCAGATATTTTAGACTGGTTTTTTTAATCTCTCATATGTGACTTTCACTGGGCAACACCTCATTAATTAGTTGAGTAAAACTGATTTCAGTGGAAAACATGAACAATTCCTGATTATTTTTGCATGTTTTCTAAAATCCCTTAATTAGTTTAAATTCTGTAACTTTTGAGCAAACATAAACTGTGAATGCACACATAGACATGTGCTACTGTGGTAAATAACTGCTTAATTTATTGTGCTGGCTGCATCCTTCAAGCTCACTCAAGAAGCAGGCCTGCCTGAGTGCATCACTTTCATGGTTCTCCTAATGAAATACGAGTCTCACTTGGTTCAGATGCCCTGCCTTGAAATACATTTTTCCCCAGAGAGCTATTGAGTTCCTTCATTTGTTACAGTGGGATGTTGCAGCATCTTTCTGCTGACGGAATTACCATGACTGTGGATTGCAAATCAGGGAAAATGCTCTTCCCTGTCACTTCTCCAGCATGCTCCTGTAGAGCACCTCCCTCCAGGCCTTGCATGGTAGCCTCTGCGCTCTCACTGCTTCTCCTCTTTCACACCCTGAGCTTGTTTTTTCAAAGACTCTTTTTTCCTTTCTTCCTTGCAGGAGGGGGTAGCTGGCCTGGATCCATGTTAGGAATAGTTAACTTTACATTTATGCATTTGTGCTTCTTGCAGAGTGAATGTGAACTGATGGGAATCTTTCACAAAAGAAACTCCAGCATATCCTAGAATCCTCTCTTCTAGGATGCTTGCTTCAAATACCAGCCCCTACCCAAGGCAGGCTATGATGCTGATTGCTCCAATCCTTGCTTGAGGTTCATTCTGCTTTTTTCATTTAAATAAATTCATACTGCTTCTCACTCGTGCTGTCAGTCTCTCTGCCCTCAAGAAATAGGTTTGTACTCCATCTGTGCAGAGCACTCACACATTAATTGGTAAGAGCAGTTACAGTTTGGGGCTAAAACGGATTTTAAAAGTTGTAGTTTTCTGATGACTTTGGAAGGTTATGTTTAAATCTGAGGCCTGTGTTTGTTTATCCTACAGGACATACAGACAGTCTGAAGATCAGAAGGGAATAACTATGCCCTTACATAAGAGTACCTGTACTTACTGTGCCTTTTCTGAATTCATTTGTGTGCCATGGTGGCTTCTGAAGATGTTTCCTGTAGGCACGAGATCACACAGACTTTTAATGCAGATGGTTTTTCTGTTAAAATTAACCCTGTAGTCTTGTTTTAAAGGACCACCTCCCCTTTAAACAGAAACCGTGTTGACAGTTCTTCACTTCTTTTGTAGGTATTTCTAGATAAATAAGTGCCTGTCTGATGAGACCAGTTTTAGTCAGACAAATCGTTCTTTCTTGACATCATGGATATGTATCAGGTCTTCTGTTATAGGTTATCACCTATCACTGTTTTCCCCACCTTGGAAGTTTTTTTAGAACTGAAGCTGCTTACCTGTGCCAGGGCCAAAAGTGTGCACAGGCTCTCGGCAAAGCTCCTTTGTAGCTGTGGCTGTTCTGGGGAATACTTGCTTTCCTCAAGAAACAAGGTGCAGGTAAGCCAAGCATACCCTAATTGTGCACCCAGCCTATATAGTAACTGGGAACTTCTTGTGTATTGCTGAAGCATGAATGAAGTGAAAATCTTGTAACAAATCCCCCAAGTATGATCGAATTGCAATTACTACCAAGAATACTGAAACGAGAGTAACTCCCATTTTGTTCACAGGATTGTTGGCTTGAAGCTGTCCATGCTAGAGAAATATTGACACTTCCACAGTATTTATTTAAAAACATTCATTTGATTTTCCTCTACAGTTAAAAAGATATCTGTTAATAAAATTCAGTAGATTACCAATAGAATATTTTCTTCAAAGCTTAAGGCGTAACAGTCTAGTGTTTCATATAAGTGTTAGACTTGAGAGGCTGGACTTTATTTCTATAAATACTTCCCAATAGCAAATTTTTTTGTTCCACACTGACTGATTTAGAAGGCAGATTTTGACAGCCTGTTTTTTTTCAACTGAAAAGTCAACTATCAGAAGATGCATTCTCTTGCTGTTTTTATTCTCTCAGAGATGAGAAGACAGCAATTCTTCCCACTTTCTGTCTTTCATTGTTTTATTGGATTCTCTCAGATCCTTTCCAGTAATTTTTTCAAATAGGATTTTGTCCCAGAATTGTTATTTTTTCTGCTATCTTTAAAAATAAAGTCCAAAATCATGTAAGGGCTGGAGGGTGGGAGGGAAGCTGTGGGTGTGTTGAGCCTTTTGAGAAATAAAAAATCTGCCTTATTAACAGCAAAACCTTGAAATAAAAAAAATTATGGGAATCCGGGTACTTCTAAGAATCTCTTCTCTGTCACACACCCCTTCCTCTAATAGTCAGCTGTTTTTTTGCAGTGTAATATTCCATACTGCTATGTTTTCATCTTTTAAACTCATAGTGAGAAACACCATCTTGATGCCAGGTTCTCCCATTAGCTATGGTGGCACGTACAAGACAAGACTCTGCTTCTGTTCATGCCTTGTAGCTGTAAGTAGGTATTCATGGGTTTTTAAAAATGAGATAGGAGTCAGCTCTTCAGTGTAAATAATTGCCTCTCTGTAACTTGTGGAAAAATATTCCATGTACCTGAGAGGAATGCACTGGAAGAGAAATGTTCAGTCTGCAGGCCCTTGTGATTTATCTCCACTAACCTTGTCAGTCCCATAAGGTACCCACTGTCCTTTCGTCCAACTTACTCTGATTTTACTTTGTATAAAATTTGCATTCACTCATACATTTTGTGTAGGTTCATCTCTTTTTGACTCCGTGGGGTGGCACATCTTGAGCTCTTGAAATGTTGAGTCAAGCAAATGATGTCCCAAGTGCTTCATTTGTTCTCCTCATGTCTGGCATTCAATTGCTGTCTTTATCAGCTGGTACTTACATGGTTACAGCAGGTTTTTATCACTGCAAGTGGAACTGACAAGTAGTTTTTGGTTGTGCAACCCAGGAGCCTGAGGAAAATTCCTGCTGTCTTTTGTCAACCACCTTTGCCCCAAAAATGGCTTTTCAACATCAGAACTGCATTAATAAAATGTTTATTTAGCACCTTTCAGGTTGAAGGATCCAAAAGCACTTTACAAATAACTACACACATCATCACTGAAATGCATCCAAGCAGAAAATCAGCAAACTCACTGCATACATTTCAAAAAGAACAGACCATGACCAGCTGCTCGGCCATAAAGCAAAGTTGAGGTTCAAATGACCTGTCACAAACGGGGATCGGATTTGGGGTTGGCTTTTAAGATCTCATCTGAAAAACGGACACAGTAAAGCTGCATTCAAGCCAATTTAGCCACCTCAGGAAACTGAAGATTTGCATCAGCCCTGCCAGGATTAGACTCTGTGGTGCCAGGGAGTCTGGCCTAATCCTAACCTGACATTTAGATGATTAAACCATCCCCTCAAGGTAGAGGACATACCCAGTAAGTTCAAGTTGCAAGTATATAGTAACACAGTGCTGTTTTTTCATTCAGAATTCAGATGCTTATACATAAACATCCCCTATGTACAGTCTCTGCCTCCTTGCAAGCACCAGGCATCAGTTTACAGACCTGTAACTTTTCCAGCTTTTGGGGGAAGGGGAAATACGACCTTCAGAGCTTGAGTAGCTACAATAGTCTTTCCAGGGAAGTAGTAGAAGGCACTTGGCGCAGCTGAACAAAGCACCTGGAAATTATTGGGAATGATCCTCGTTCCCTGGGAGAACAGAGATTACCTGCACTCTTTCCAGCTGTAATTTTGACAGTTCATAAGAAGTGTAGGTCAAATAAATTCTGAGCAATGTCTCCTTTTCTACAAAAGTGCTCTCAAAATGCAGTTCCTCCCTGTTGCAACTTGACAGAAGAACTTGGGCATAAATGTGTAAATGTGGCTTTGTTACTCTGAACTACATCTCCTGGCTGTAACATGGATTATGTTTTCCACTTCAGCAAAGAAAAATTACAAGGCTATTTTTATACAATTTGAAAGCACTTAATACAAAGTTACATTAATACACTGCATCAAATGGCCTATTTGTGGAGAAAATACTGAAATACTACCATAGGGCTGTTCAATACTAGTTTTTTTCTTTCAACTTTTTATCTTAATACTAAAAAATATATAAATCATTTACATGACTTTATGCAAAAGAAGGCACAGCCGGTTATAGTTTACACAAGCGCAATGCATAATATGCAGGAAAAGGGATTAAAAAGAAGCTTCACCTCCCTATTAGATATATTGTTGTGACCATTAAGAAAAGTACTTCAACAACAGAAGTGTTCAACACTTGAGAGCTATGATATAAAAAAATTATAATTCATTTAATGCATAACAGATTTATATATACTTTTATATATAAACACTGTTGAAAAATGCTAACATAATAAAAGTAGATTATCCATGTAATGAAAAGTGCAAACCAAAGTAATAAAGGGTTTCACAATGTCCTTCTCATGACACAGGAAAAACTAGACCATAGGAATGAAGTGTTAAATCCACCAATACATCCTTGGTGTGGTGAGGCGTCATCAGGATTTCTGAGCATTTGGAGAAAGCAGTACTGGTGAAGAGGCTCTGTCCAGACTGGGGAGTGGCACTGGTATGTGACCATTTAGCAGAGTTGGAAACTGTAAGAGGCCAAAAGGTAAAAATTACTCTATCTCGAAACATTCAGCCCAAGAAGCACATGGATTTAGCATTAGTAACTGGCTCCAGATGGTTTCAAGAGTTGTGATGTCTGTTCGGTAAGACATCTACCAAATGCCTGCATCAGCCATTAGGACTGCAAGATAAAGGACAAAACAGGCTAACAAAACTGTTACTGGCTATTTTTTATATAAAAGTTCACATAATACATTTATCATCACCCTAGAAAAGTGAACACTACAGAGGACTCTTTGCCATCCACTCTGCTTCCAAAAATATTTTCAATCTACACACTATTAATTACAATACATCCTTTTTGTCTTTCTTTTATGCAGGAAAGAGCTTGGCAAAAGTGAAAGTTGCGATGTAGTTTTAGGGCAGAAAAAGTACAACTGGGCATACAAAGCATGGGGAAAATTACTCTCAAGTAATTACAGTTTCTTTATTCACTCAGAAACTACAAACTAGCTACACTATTCAGCATGCAAAGCAGACTGTATTGACATTTATTGTCGCCTGCTGCTTCAGAAGTACTGTGCAAAATTGTACTGTCCAATACAGAAGCTGTATATTCCTAGTTCGTGACGGCATCGTGACTGCACCTCTCCTGCAGTGGTGGGTACTGACTAGTTCTTAATATCTGACTTCAGAAAAAGTGAAGCAAGTAGGTGGAATAAACTTGCTGCAGCATGAGGCAGGAATTATCCCAGTGGTAGATACTGATCTGGCCTCGAGGCCCAGCTCCATGAGCTGTGCTGGGTTTCTGTTGGCTTGAGGGAGACAGAGCTGAACAACTTCAAGCACCTGGTGTATTTTTACCTCTTATCAGATCAGTCACTGGACAGCCAAGTGTGGTGTAACCCCGCCCTCCACATGCATATAATAACGTGTTCCTAACAAGTTTCCTCTTCCCCTCAGATGGTAGGTGGTGATACCTGTCTTCCACCACTTGTGTAAAGCCAGGCCGAGCAGCGCAGTGCTGCAGGGGGTGTGGCATCATGCTCCTCGTGTGGCCCAAACTGGCTGATACCTCTGCTTCAACCACGCCAAACCTCAGGAAATGCTTCCATCACTTCTGCCAAGATTCATTAAAGCACAGAATGTGATTACAAGCTTTTCCCTGGGTATGCATGGAGTGTGGACTGGCCTGTGCAGGCAGCCTGAGGACAGTTCTACCCTGACGCCTACACTGGCTGACTCATCAGTTCTCGGTGGGCTTGGCCAGCATTCAGCTGTGGTTTTTGTTTCCTGTTTGCTGTTAAAATAAGGCTTTGTGCTCTACAACTTGTCATCGTGGCCTTTGCTTGAATCAAACATCGTTTATAAGGCCCTCTGGGTCTCTCCGAAGGGAAAGCCAAGGCCACTCCTCACTTTCTGTTCTCCCAGGGAATGGCCAGCACATATCCATAAAAGCTCAGTGCAGGCACTTCTCAGATGAAATATCTGGCTGTTTCTAACCATGTGTACAAAACTAAGGTCCAGTGGGGATTAATGGGTTTATCTGAAACATAAATAAGGAGCCCTGAGTTCCACGTGCAGCTGGAGGTAGAAAGACTGGCTATCCCAGTGCAGACAGTGCCTCAACAACTACTTGAGCTAAAGCCCAGCCCTGGATTTGGGCAGTCAGCCTTCCTGAAGGTTCAGAGACTAACACAGGGTCCCTGTCCAGCAGTAGCCTTCTTCTCTGTTAGTGCTGGCCCTCCACAGCAATCAGGGTGTTCATTCCAGGGGTGTCCTGGCACCTTCAGCTGTGCAGATGGCCATTAGGTTCCTTGCCAATCAGCAGATCAACATAATTTCTTCTGGGACTTAATGAATCAGCTGTTTTGCAGTGGCTGCTGCTGGAGCTGCAAATACCATCCCCACAATCTTCTTCCTGAGGCTCAGGCAAATGCAGCTGAGTGTTGTGGCCATTGTGGATTATTTAATAACTTGTATTTACCACATCTCTATAAAACTTTGAGAACTTGACTCTGCCAATACTCAGAAGAGAGCAGGTACAATGCTGCCTTTCTGCTCTTGCATACAGCAAGGTCATGCTCAGAGGTATGTCCTTGGTTGAGGACACACGGATAATTGGCAGGAGAATTGGAAATGGAGCCTCCAGGTTCAGAGAGCCTTGTTGTTCTGAGTGAGAAGTAGCTCATTAGGACAAAAGGATAAACGTACACCCAGCTCACTGGGTGAGACCCAAACTGTCTTGGTTTTCCCAGAGTCCATGTTCCAGCCCTCTCCTGCCTGGTCACTGACTGGTTTGCACTTTCTTCCTGCAGCTCTGAGAGCTCTATTACCTGCTCTCTCTGGGGTCCAGCATTTCTGTCTCTTTCCTTCACACAATATGTGTGTGCTTTCCACAACAGACACTGCCCTGTAGGTTCTGACAGTGCTGCCAAGGATTGGAAGAACGTACAGGTAAGCAGGCCTCTCTTTAAAGTGCCTGTTGATGCCTGTGTTTTCTTGACCTGTTTGAAAAGCTCCAGATTGATGTGGGGAGATGTTCCTGCAATGTCTCTTCCATATGTGTGCATTCAGCAATGAAACCTGTGCCTTGGGAAGACCTACCTGGAACAGAGTGTTTGGTCCCTGCAGCCTGGCAGGACTCAGAGGAGCAACAGGACTGAGGCTGCTCCAGAAGTGAATGCTGGACAGCAGCGGGCTGGGGGTCAGCAATAATCCATTGGGGGTCTGCAAGACAAAAAACACACCATGATGCACAGCTCAGAGTTACAGCTCCATGCAGCACTCACCACCCCTAAAGCCTTATACAGCATCCACTGGCTCTATTTTCCAATGAATTCAGATACACAACATGGTCAGCAGCAGCGGCCCATCCAGCCCTGCATCCTGTCTCTGGATAACTGCACATTTAATATTCCTTCATATGCAAATTGATTTAATTTCTGTTTGCTTAATGAGATGCAGAGTTATTGTTTATTTGAACCATGCTCATGCAACTGTGTAACATACAGAATAATACCATGTGTGCCCCAGTGCCTCCCATCACCACCTGATCTCCTTCAGAATCAGTTTTTACCTTTAGAAGGACAGCTTTGACCTGACTTCCTTGAATTCCTTGACCTGACTGCAGCTTTTGAAGCATTTTTTGTGTGTGGAGCTGAAAGAGTCACTGCTGGCCTTTGATGTTTACTCCCCTGATGATGCCTCTTTGTAATGGAAGAGAGTTTAAGAAGCTGGCAATGCATGGGGCTGAGCAGGGAGAGACTGGTGTATGGGCTGGGTGCCCAGGGGAACAGTAGAGAGCACCACTAATTGAAAAGAACCAAAATGGCAAGAACTTAGAATCCAAGGCTTTTCCTATCTCAGAGGTGCCTTCTTCCAGTGCCATGGTGCACAAGAATTGCTGGGATTACCCTTAGCTTTTTTAAAGCACAATTGGAGGGGAGGTAGAGTTAGAGCACATGCAAATCTTACTTCAAATGAAGAATTAAGTGAATTATTCTGTATCCAGAATAACTTTTATCATGCCAAAAAAAAGAACATGTGACAGTTTTGAAAAAAGTATTTGGCATAATGAGTTAATCTCACCAGTAATCTTGATGCCAATTATCAAAATCAGTCCTATTTAGCAAAGCACTTAATGGAATTTGAGTACCCACTTAGCAAGCAAGCATGTGCTTTGCTGTGTCAAACAACTGCCTCAGTGCTCTGCTGAACTGGGGCATCCTTTTGTCCAGAGTTTAAAATATGAAAAGAGAAGACAGAAGATAAGAGTACCTGCATCTCCCTGTAGTAACCAGCAGGTCATGTATTCTGGTGCTCCCCACTAGCCAGAAATACAAACTCTCACATAAGGCAATTGCAGCCAGGGGTATCCCTTAGCAGCTGCTGACACCAGGGCCCATCCCACCTGCTCTCTGCCAGAAGCAGGCTCACACAGGCACTGCCACGGCTCACCTGCATTTTGAGTGTCACAGACTCATCTGCCAACAGTGCCCGAGGCATCGGCTGCGGTGTTTGGGGCTCTGTGCGGGCGCACGGGAACACAGACCTGCTGTGACATGCTTGCACTGCAGTTCACAACAGGGTCAAAGTTAGGTTGGCACCAGCAGAAGAGATAGGAAAGACAAGGAGCAGCAAACGTGAAAGTTATCCTGGTGATTCTGAAAGGCTGCTTGATTCAAAGACCTTGGCTGCTCTTGAATGGTTTTGCTAAGGAATCTCAGATGAAGTGGGGTTCGTGGAGAAATGTGCAGGGAAAGGACCCTGCCACCTTTCTTGTGCTGAGGAAGATGGATCAGAAACACCAAACTTCATGGAAGAAACTATGTTTGTCCCAAGGAGTAATAAACCTGTGGTATCACTGGGAAAGCAAAAGGTGTTGATGCAGTAAACCAGCAGGGTACAGGAGTACCAGTCGGGATTGGGATATATCTGCATGCCAACAAAAGGGGAAAAGAGTGGGTGGAGGCCTGGCAAGGAGAAGACCTCAGTCTTGATCTCATCAAGTGACAGCTCTTGTCAAAAAACAAACAAAAAAACCCCAGTTGACAAGCAGGCACTTGTCAAAGAGTCCTTTACAAACACTCTTCCCAGGACCATGGTGCTTTCATGGGGAAAGAAATCAGCAGCACCAGCAAGAGCCTCTTTCCTGTGCTGCATTTCAAGCTGATGCTCCACTGGCAGGCGGCTACCGGTGGAGATTTATGACACTGACAACACCCTGAATTAGGTTAGGCTAAATACTCAGATCTACTTACAGAAGAGCCTACTAACCTTAAAACCAAAGATGTAAGTAGCTAGACACAATAACATTCAACTAAGGACACAGTACTGTGGCAACTGTACCAAGAACTCCAGTGAGCAGCCTCCATTCTTAGTTTTCCTCTAAGAAGCTGCAGATATCCAGAACTCAAAGTGCAGTTCTTGAGGGGGTCTTCTGAAAATAATGAGGAAAACTTGGAGGTGTTTATTCCTACCTAGATGCAGCCAAAACAAGTCTTCAGACAGACCTGAAAAACTGAGTTGCCCTCCATTCATCTCTGGAAGCACACTAACATGCCTAAAACAGTGCTAAGCAAAGCTCATATCCTTTGATGAGCAGAGCACTAACGTCTGCAAATTCTGCCAGAACCAAGAGCCAGCCAAAGCAAGCCTCTCAAGCTGTTTAATATTTAATGCAAAAAGAGCACAGAGCCTCCCAGGCTTGTTCTCAGTATTGCCATCAGCCAAGCATCAAAACCACCAGAGGAAACCTAAGTGTAAACACCACCACAGGACAGGCTATCCCTAAATCACACGTGGAAATTGATGTGTCACTTCATTTTCTGCCCACATGCAGGCATACATCTGGTATTAGATGTGAAACCATTGGGAAATTCCTGCTTTTAAAATGTCATTGTAATCTAAGCACAGGAGCAGTTTAAATAGAAGTAATTCATTGCACAGAGAGGATTATGTTAAGCAATGATGCTCATGGCTCCTGACTTCTGTGACAATGTGTGTAAGTACAATCTTGTCACTTCTAGCTGTTAGAAAGCAAGTGCTGTCACACATACATTTCTGTTCTAAAACTGATGGTGTGTATCATGTGCTCTTTCACAGCGTTCCACCTGAGGGTATTCCTCATGACCAGGTACAACGGAAAGCCTTTCAAATTTCAAAGATATTTGAAATATCCTCTCAGGCATCAGGACCTTCTCAGAACGTATATCACTCCTGGAGCAGGCATCCTGTTCTGCACCTGCCCCTGGCAGCAGGTGTTTCACACTGGGATCTGATAAATCAGAGAACATTTAAGATACGATGCATGTTCTTCCCTGGATAATGGGAGGAACAGCAGATTTCCAGTTCTAAATCATGGCTTTAGTTATTTTGCATTGTGATATTGCAGTTATCTGAATACAGCTGCTATGTAGTTTTAATTTTATATTCACTAGGACAAGTGTTTAGGATGCAGGGTGCTTCTTATCCACACTAGAAAAAGAAAGCTAAAGGAGAGGATAAAAGCTATATTGCTGTATAGCCAAAGTTTAACTAACTAGACCCGGGAACTACCCTACACAGATGACATGCCTCTTCTGTGATAGGACAACCTGTAAAAAATATTTGTGATGGCTTTAAGTTGGATAACACTCATCACAGCCTTAGCTATCCCTCCTGCTGCAGCAGTGCCACAGTCCTCAACATAATTCCCTTCTACATCTTTCAGGGCAGTAAGTACACCAGTTTATAGGTGCATGGGAAGGTTAAATATTCAAAGAAATAATTAAAAAATGAGGAAACAAATCTCTGTTCATACTGTGGTTTGGGGCAACAGCAGATTAAAGTGGGTTTGAAATAACTCACACTGTCATTGTGTCTGGTTTTCATCTGATGTTGTCAGATTTGCTCCCTACAAAAAAAAAATACTGTGGTTATACCACAGTTAGAGGTTATAAGTTTGTCAATGCATCTCAGTCTGGGTTTGCCACACTTCTGTTCTTCCTGCCAAACATAACTTCACTTAAAGGCTTTATGATGTCAAAAATGACAGGAGTCAGCTCTTTCTTGGTGACAACTTTGTATCTCGGTGGCTTACAGGTGTGCCTGAGCTGCACAAAGTTGCTCTGTAGCCAGGCAGAGTTGACAAACTCAGGAGAGCAAGTGCTGTGCTGGCTGAGAGCGCCTGCCAACACTCTCACTTCTTCCAGGCCTTTGTGCCATGCAGGCACACAATGCTGCCCACATCAAACACCTCCAACACTTTCAGACAGGGAAGAGAGGATGGGATTCTGGATACCTGATATCTGAAGTGAGTGAGGGCTTGTAACACACCTTTGTATTTATTTATTTACTGTCTGGTTTGCTACATTCAATGCTAGTATTTGCATCAACTATTACTTCAGGGCTGGGGATCTTGGGGGATGTTCCACATTGGGATGATTTTATTCTTGGATTTTTTTTGTCTAATTTTGAGGTGGTACTGTAAGACAAAACTCACCAATGAACATACTGAGTCATATCTATATGAGTTTCCTCTTCTGCTCTGAACCCCTAGGCTTTTTTTCATTGACTAGTTTGAAAATGATAACTCACCGTTGACATTACCGAAAATGCATTACTAAAAAGAACAAAATAACCTTCTGGTTATTCAGTAGGTCTATGCTGAAGGAAAGATCTGGCAAGTACTCTATGAATTTGTACAACTTTGGAAATTGAAACTGACTTCAGAGCCTGTCTTAGAAAACCACTTAATTTTCTCTGTATTCAGAAATTAACAAAAAGGTCATACTGTTTGAATGGATGCAACATCTGGCAGAGAAATCTAACCAAGCATCCCACATGCTCAAGTTGTGACCTACAAAACCCCTGTGGTTTTCTTTTTGGCTTTTTCCTGTTTGTTTTGTAGATCTGGAGGCTGGTTTGAACTGATAAAAAATTCACTAATGGCTGCCCATCTCCTTATTCTTTCAGGCAGTCTGTGAACTGTGATGGCTTTTCCCACATTTAATTAGGAACAAACCCCAGGAGAAACCTACTTTCCACCCCTTGTTCAGAGCACTGCTGTGCTTCCCTCTTTCCCATACGTTGGGGTTTTTTTCCCATTAGGTGGTGACAGACCCACAGAACTAACACTCTTGGCCACATGGAGGGAATGCCTGGAGACAGGCAGGTCTTACCTGTGCAGTGAAGAAAGCTGGAGTCAGGGATCCCGAAGGAAGCGCGGGGCTGTTGAGGGCGATGGAACCAATGTCAGTGCTGGAGAGAATCATAGGTGGGGCTGAGATTTCCAAGCCTTTGGGTTTTTTAGCCTTTGGGGGAAGAGATGGGGATTTGGCCTTGGAGCCTGAGGAGAGGTTCAGAGGCTCAAGGGAATCTGAGTCGTGGCAACTGGAGTCAAGGAAGAAGCTCCTGTGTTCTGTAGGGAGGGGTGAGGTGGGAGATAGCGATGGTGACCTGGAGGAGGATGATGATGGAGACGAAATGCTGGCACTGTTGGGTAGCATTAAGGAAGATATTTTAGCTGATACTGAAGAGTTGAGGAAAGCAGAGGCAGCTGCTGTTTCAGAAGTAGAAGGCAACGACACCATGGGCCTCGTAACTTGTTTGTCTGTTTTGTTTGTCACAAATCTGATAACAGTCCGGACTTCTTCAACTGGTGTGTTTCCTTCTGACTTCTCCAGTTTTTCTGTTTTGATTGTCTTGTAAGGGTCTGGCTGGTTCTGCAGAGAGTTGATAGTGAAAGAGGAGTACAGGCCAGAGTGGATATATTCATTACGGCTTGTGCTTTTCAGTGCTGACAAGCTGTGCTTGTGCTGATCCCTGCTCTCCGAAGGCATCTTACAGTCGCTGTCCTGCAGCAAAAGGCTCTCTCTGCTGATTTCCACAGCATGTGGATCCATTTTTAAAATCTCAGGAAAGGAGACAAACTTGTATACAAATTTTTGTCCGATCACTTTCTTGATGATGTTCTGCAAATACAAAGAAGGTGCTAAAAAGATCAGTATTTCAGAGGCACCCAGTACTGCACTCACAAAGGCAGGGGGCACTGCTCCCTCATCAAGCTTTGTAAGTCATTTTGTGGGGCTCCAAATGCTGATCACTCTTAGCTTATTCCAATACCTCTCTCTGCTCAGCCAAGGAGTCCACTCCTGGCTCCTCATGGTTTCCAACAAAACCACCATCACTTGGTGTCAAAGACTTACTGGTGGCCTATTTGACTTCTGCTTCCTCTGAAGCAGCTTGGGAATATTTTCTTTCCAGTAAAAGCAATTCTGCTGCCCTGTGGATTTGAGCCATGCTACCACTTGCATTCCACAATAAAGGCAAACTCCTTCATTCATGCCTCTAAAACTGACACCAACTACCCTGAGGATGAAGTACTCTCAGAATGTCTGCAAGGGACAAAACCACCTCAGCCTCTTGGCCCCAGTTATTTACCCTCTATTCCTTACCACATAAAGAAAGGATTGAGCTAAACTTACAGAGACTTTTGTCTTTCTGTCAATGATCATGAACTTATGTCTGTGAAAAATGCAACCCCTTGCATGGGCTGGAAAAGTACTTGTGTCCTGCAATATCCCCTGTGCCATCTCCAGGCCTGCATTAGGCTCAGGATACTCACTGGTGCAGACAGAAGGTTCACATCAGTCTAAACTGACTATGGAAATTAGTTATTGAAAAAGTCCCAAACCCAAAACAAACACAAAAGGTTTGTAGAACCATTTATTTTTTTTTCTTGGAGTGTCCACTTTCTGTAAAGAACTGATACCTTTTGAGACTTTTTATGAGCATCTTGTTTCCAGTTCTAGCGCTCCTCCTGCAAACACAGGTTGGCTGCCTGCTCTAACACAATTCCCAAGGATATGTGAGCTCTTCCACAAAGGCACTTTGTGGCACATCCTTGGCCTAGGGACTGGCACCTTTACCACCCTAAGCCAAGTGCTGCAGAACAAAAGAAGCAGTATGTCCTGAGATTTCCATGCTAATTTCTCTCTTCTTGAAACCCCTGGTGGAAATTTGGTTAAGTTGCCTCTGCAAAACCCTTTCCAAGAGGCTTCCCTTTAGTCCAGCACATCTGCTGCACCTCCAGTTGGTATTGTGCAGACATCTGCTTTGCTGTACATATGGGAACGCAAATATTTACAAATTTCCTAAAAATCGAATTGATTTTTCATTCTACCACAGCTTCTGACTCCAATAGTGGAAACATCTGCTAAACTGACTGAAAATGAAAAAGAAAATTAAGGAAAAGAAACATCATCTTTATATATAGACAACACGTAGTGCTGGGTGCTTGTAGTGCCTGCACTACACATTGTTCAGTCACAAAAGCAAGGATCATTTTGTGAAAGAAGAATCTGCACTTGGATATAAGAACCTCTTCTGTCTTTCAGCTGAGCTACTGCACTCTGTAATTCATCTGTCTGCATTTCATTTAGGCACCTTGAATATAAAACTAACCCTACAGAGAATGCTGCTTTGCATTACAGGTCAGGAACTGTGGCACAAATAGAGAATGTTGTTTCCCAAGTTGATAACAGCGATCTGTAGCAAAGAGAAAAATTAAATTCAGCAAGTTGAGACTAAAGGCACAAACTGCCCTCTTCCACACATCTACCCACCTAGCAGATGCTGCAGTGTCTTTTTTTGCCCTCTGAAGGTTCAGGACAAACAGTTAGCCCACAGAATCTCAATCTGCAGGAGCTTTAATTTCCATGGCTTTGGGCTTGGCCTAGATTTTTTTTTCACTGCTAATTAGGTGCAACATTGGATGATTGCACTTTTCCTGCATCTCAATATTGCATGCTTTTTCCAAAGAGCAAAACCTCCAAACTACTCATATATGAAGAAAAACCCATCCCAGCTGGATTTTTGTTTTCTTTCTTTAATATATTTTTTTAAATTTAAAATAATGCCTTCCCTCTGCTCCTGGCAAATTTGAATTATTGTTAAATCAAGCACTATCAACTGAGATCCTCCTTGGAAAATGTGACTCCCAGCAGAAAAGATTAAATGTTTTTATGGATTGCACTTTTACACTGATGCAGGTTTGAAATGGGGGAACATTACTATGAAAAGCAACTGAATGGACTGGTGAGTTTATACTTCCTTTGTTATTATTAAATACAGTTATATTTTAAGAATGTTGTAGTGCTGCTCCTCCAACTCTGCCAGCCTGCAGCGAAGGCCCATTTAACGAGGGCTGGAGATGAAAAGATTCAAAGTGCAGATCCCTCAAGCACTTTGCAGGCTTCTCTTAAATGTGTAGCCTGAGGAAATCTTCACCAGCATGCAAGAGAAAATAAGGACACAAATTAATGAACTGCCTCGGAAAGGGAGCAACTTTTCCATATTTTTTTGACAAACAATTGAAGGTAAAAAGCAGCATATTTTTGCCATCACCTCAGTGATCTGTCAGAATCATTCTGAGCTATGACGGTTCAAACCACAGAAGACAGTGACAGGCACCAAACAAGCAGTTTGAAAGGGCAAAGAACTGTGCCTTCCTGCATCTGCAGGAAGACTGGACCACTTGCTTGGTAGCAGGACAGTAGGTGTACATGAACATTTAGCCCTGTTTTATTGTTGTTGTTTGAATTTTATATGTAAATTCCCTCATGAACAGGCTTGTAATGTGTGCTAGTGGCTGCTGGCCAGGGCTGCAGGGAGCCAGGGTAGGACTGCTGGGTCCATGCAGCTACTGCAGAGAAGAAATGAGCAACTGGGACAAGAGCAGGGGCTCCAGTCCAACAGCTTAAAAACCAAAATCTTATCAATAGACAGCACTCTCTGACACTGAGAGAGAGAGCAGGCAGCAGGCAATGCCCCTCTTCTGTTGGCTTCTTGAACACTTTACACTTCCCCTCCTCTGTCCCTGGTGTACAAAACAGTGACTAGAGCTAATGTGCCCACCCCACCCTGCTGAGAAGTGCTTGGAAAGCTGCTGATGCAGCTGGGCCAGGCAGAGCAGTGCCTGCTGCCTGCTCCAGCACACTGGCCGTGCTAGGGAGCTCAGGCTCCCACACCCCAGCACTTCAGGAACTCGCTTTACGAGCCCTTCCAAAACCAGTCTCACCCAAGAGCTCTGAATCACCAGTGGGGATGGGTCTCCTCTGCCCCTGTCCTCCACAGAGCAGCTGGTTGAGCTGAATGCCAAAGTCTCGGTGGACTGGTTCTCAGCTTAAACTAGACTATACTGGGGAGGGGTTGTGTCAGCTATGAATATGCACTACTGAAATCTATCATGTGTTTGTGTTTTATTTTTATCAGCTCTGACTCCTACTCCATGTTTGAGCCGTTTAGAGCAAATGTGTAACTATACCACCAGGGTGACTGAAGGACTTTAGTGGCTTGGCCCAAACCTGTTAGCTAGCAAGTTTGTTGGCTGCAAGAGCTACTTGGGAGACTGAGCTGAGAAATGGGATCCACTTGCTAGTCAAACCTCAGACTAATGAGGGATCTCAGGAGCAGGAAGACCATTTTTCTCTCTTTCCAGGAAGTGACCTCTAATCAGGATGCCTGAGATCTCAAAATTTATGACAGAGCAGAATGAACCTAAGTGTAGGTACTAAACATTCTTGGTCAGAAAAGAAGAAAGAAGAGAGCTGTAGCTGCTCTTAAGTCTCACTTGGATGTGTTACAAGTTCCCTGGCTCAAAGAATACTGAGGGGTGCAACATGTGTAGGAACACAGGTTATGAATTTCTCACAGAGCTCTATCCAGGCTGCTTCCAGCTATTGGAACCCTTACCCAGACAGAGGGCTGCTCACACTCCATGTCTGAAGTACATATGCTGGCAGGAGGTACCTGTGGCAGGATGGTTTGCTCTGAAAAATGGGAGTGTGTCCACATCAGCATGTGCAGGCAGGCAGATTCTGCTGGCATCACAGGTTATGCAGTTATGTTTATTACATTGTGTGTGTAGAAGGCAGATTTTGTAACATTTTTGATGCAGGCACAGGTGCTACTACACTGTTCACCTGTACTGACCTTTGGAAGATCAAGGCTCCCATTTAGCTGGATTTCAGTCTTCATTCACCTCCATCTGGAAGATAAAAGCTATTTCTCCAGCTGGTACCTATAACCAGGTTCTTCAATCTTTCTGCTGCAGTTCACTGGACATCCCTTTTCTCTCACATCAAACATGAACTATTTTATGTGTCTTTTTGAGGCAGGTGTTCTTGTGACCTCTTACTGAGTATCAAATCCTTTACTCCCATCTTTCCATAGAGATACCACTACATAAGCATTTATGCCATTTCAGCCAAGCACTTTCTTGACTTTCACAAACTGCTCTTGGATTAAGCTCCTTCCAGTTTTCTATAGAGGTACTTTCCCCTTAACATATTTCTTTGTATCACCTCTTACCTGCACCACTACATAATGTATAGTTGGTACTGCAGCACAATCACACTGCTATTGTTTCATTGTAGGATTCTAGTTCCCCTGAGATGTCTTAAGAGAATACCTTCCCAAAAGTAAAATAATAGTTTTCATTATCACTTTATACCCTGAAGTTCAGAAAGCACTCAAGCAAGAGACTCTCAACCAAAACAATTCTTCAATGCTTCCACCCACACCTGGACATTAAAAATACAAACTAGTAACCCAGTTACTGGGTCTGACCTGTTATGGGAGGGGAGTGAATGCACTGGCACCTCTGAATCCTCAGAGCACCTGAGAAGCCCTGTCCCTGCACTGCAATAAGCACAAAGAAGCCCATATTATTTGAATACTGTAAATCATACTGCCAAGCCATCTAAACAAGTGGGCAGCCATTCATTGAAACTAAAACTGAAACAGGCTGAATAACTCACTGAGTAAAGCCTCAGGCCACGTACTGTTCAAAGAGGATGCAAAAATATTGAATAGCTGCTTATCACAACAGTATGTGACTGTATAATTAAAGTTGCAGCATAACTCATGCAAACATTAGGGTTACCCAGGGAACTGTGATTCTTTTATTTCCTAACTTCTGAGGACTTGCTTCCGCAACTGCTACATCCTATTAATGTCAATATCGGCATGTAATTTCCTGGATTCACCCTCCTTCCCTCAATAAAAAAAAAAAATCATGGGAAAACTCACTAGCTTCTCTCTTGTGGTGTCATCTTGAAATATTCATAGGGATTTTCAGTAGTCTTGAAACCTCTGGTGACTTTCAAAAGATATGTGCCATTACAACTACCAAAATAACTGGGTAACTTGAGGAAAAAAATAAACTTATTAACCCTACTTTTAAAGGCATTTTAATTCAAGCTAAAGTGCTCTGTGTGGGAATAGTGCTGAAGCATTTCCTTGCCTGAAAGCATTACAAGAGATTTCTGACCAGCAAAAGGGTGTGACATGATGGACACAGAGTGCAGGATGCCTTTCCTCTGTGCTATCTTTCATCTGTGCTGCTGCTCTGTTGAGGCAATAGGGGAAATGCATTAAATAAAAATAAGAGGGGGGGGGGGAAGAATTTGGGGAACAAAAGAAACAGGAAATGGAGTCTTCAGATTATCTACAAACCTTTAGCAACTATAATCATGGCAGCAAATTACAATCAAAACATGCCATACTCTACATTTCCTGGGGTGCTTTTTATGTGAATTTAACATAAATCTAGCCATCAGCCTCAACAGTATGTCATGCTTGCTTTCAAAGCCAGGCTAAGGAACTTGTCCTAATTGTGTTATTTTTCTCCAGAACTGGAATTAATTTACTTTTAAGTTCAGATGAATCAGATGATGAATTTTAACAAGCCAGTGTTCCCCCCAAGCAAAAGGCAGAGCTCATAAACCCCCATTTATCCAGCAATCAGGTTATATTTCTCCATGGTGAATAATTTCAAAGATAGACCATGAAACATTAGTTCAGTGTCAACTGTATGCAATAAGACCAGAGAGCAGTCCAAGAAAGGAAGGTCCAGCCCGTGTGCTACCATAATTTGTAAAAAATCAATGACCTTTATCTCAAACTCACATGCTGCCAGATCACTTAGATTATAGGTAGAGAAATCCCTGTCAATAATTCCATAGTGCAAATGAAGTCTTGTCCAGAGTTCTGCCTCATCTTTCCTGCTGCCACTCCCCCATCTGCAGCTCAGTGTTTGTCTCATTTGTTCAGTGTGCATCCCATTTGCCCCAGCACCCCCAGCTCCCAGCACATCTATCACTGCACACAAGTAGGGAGGGGACAAGGATCTCAGAAGGCTTCTTAAGGCTACCTCAGAGTCTAGACTGCTTTTGGGTTTATCTCACAAACTGGTGAATGGTCTAAAGGAAAAGAGCATTCAAGTCTGAGAGAGGCTCTTTCACCTCCCCAGTCCTTCCCCTTTTGTTCTGCAGGGGGGAAGGAAGAATGTCAAGGAGCTTTTCCTCCCTTTTTTGACTTCTTCCCTTCTGTGCTATGCAGTATAGACTGAACTGAAGGCAGAGGAAGCATTTAGGACTGAACCCACTGCCGAGCAAACCATGCCACTCTACAAGGATTCACTATCTGCTATCTTATGCCATTGTCTCTCACACTTCAAAACCTGCACCAAGTTGCTCTGTCCCTCTGCACTCTCCCAATAATCCACCTTTCTCCACTGTCCGGGAACCTACAGGACACAAAACACTATACTCAGGGTGAGAAGCTCCCACTGTTTCATTCTAAAGGAGTTATTTTTTCCATTTAAATAGAAATAGCCATAGGTTTGGGTAGGGGTTCAAGCCCTGATTACAGTACTTGGGGGAATAGAGAACTTGTCCTTCTTTCCATCTAGGAGCTATGACCTCCATTGGACTGCAGAACACCTGAAAAAATGGCCAAAATCCTTGTGCCACACTTAGATAAAACTGCCAGACAGAAGACCATCTCTACAAACAGCAAGCAGTCAGTCGCCTCAGGCAGAGCCCTGATGAAGAAATTGTACAGCCACTCTGGCAAATGCTGCTTGAGCAGAGACAAAACAGATGACAAAGGTGTGTGTGTGCTGGGGACAGGGAACTGAAAACAGAACAGGGGTTAAAAAAAAATGGTTATGGAATAAAAGAAGCAAGAGAGTCTCAGGTAAGGAGCCATTATATTCCATTACTTCAAAGAGATCAGAGAGATCTCAAAGCATAAGTGTTACAAATAACTTGTTCCTTGTTTTTAAGCAATATCTCTTCAGTCACTAACAGCATATCTGGGCTCTGCCTGGCTATGCTGTTCATGCACCAGCAGGCACTCTGTCTCCATTGATCCCAGTCAAGTTTATAACCAGAGGGGCTGGGGTCATATAATGAAGCAAGCTTCCCCATGCTGAGCAGAAGCCTTTTTAGCACTTAGTGAAGGGGATTCATCACACACCAACTGCTTGGAACAGCCGCTGTACTGTCCTCACTGAATCCTTTTGTGCCTTCTCAGTCAGGCCACCTCTGAAACATATTAAGTGGGAAAATCTGACTTCTAGTGGACAAAACACTAACACCTCTAAATCTTAAACTAAAATTTATTTTCAGGAGAAGGAGCCCCTGTGAGTCATGAAAAGTCCGATCATCCAAATGTTCATTGTTAATTTGCAGTCAACAAGGTTTTTGATCACTGTGTTAGATTGATTGCATTGCACTGTGCCCTGCAAGAATTAGTGCACTACAAATAATACATGATGACAGTACTGTAAGGTCAGTCCAGAAACAGTATCTACTTTCCTCTGCCTTGTGCAGGCAGCGAACATGCCCTAATTGTGCTGAACACTGGCATTACTCACTGCATAATCTCATCTCACCCCCTTTTCTGAAAATCAAGACGAAAACAGGCCACTAAGCATGGCTATGAAATTTTCCTTTTTAATATACAAAATCTATAACAGTTTTTGTTATTAATATTTAATCTTCAAGAATATAGGAAATAGTAAAATCTAGTAACTTGGAGTTTATATATCTTATTGAAAAACATCCATTTAAGGATAACTGATCCTGAGAAGATTTAATATTGATTAGTAAAAACAATAAAAAATTCATCAAAAAAAGGGTGCAGAAACAATTGGGAAACTCCTTGAGTTTATTGGAGTCTAAAATTGAGAAATGTGAATATGTAAGATTTGTGGTCTACAATATTTGCATAGTTGTGTTCTACAATCTTTTCCTTCTAGTATCTTGACTAGCTAGAGGAACTTCTGAATAGCTTCCACAGAGAGGAGAAATATTAACTGGTAGCATTTCTATTTTCTTAGTCTGCATGAGAAGAACAAAATTTACCTTGTCATAATAGTATCTGAGCGCCCGGCTCAGCTTGTCATAATTCATATTAGTTTTGTTTTTTCTGAGTCCCCACAGCTTAGCCACTTCTTCTGCCTTGAGCAGCTTGAATTCGCCATCATTAGACGTCCAGCAAATGAGGTGTTCATGTTTCTGGTCTAGTAGCAACTGCAAAAGGAACTGCCACAGTGTGATTGCACTCTCCATACCTACAAGGGATAAAGGAGAGCAACAGTGTGAAAAACATTTGGGAGCCAGGTGTTCCACCCAAAACTCATTTCAGTAATAAGCTTTGTGCAGGAGTCATCCTACATAATTGAGAAAAGGAAGCTACAACATCATTCACAAACAAACATCCACAAGACCTAGAGGCCTTCCACTGCTTTTCCAGTATTTTTCCCACTGCTGTTCTCTGAAGGGACACATAAAATAGAGGAAGTATTTAGAAAAGCACTGCCCACAAAGTTCACATTATACAAGGTCACCACCAGTTGGCGTCTTCCATTCATTGAAAGCAATCACTCTTCAAAGGATCATATAAAGTGGGGAGAAAATTACTTAGTATGACTAGCCACTGAAATGATATTAAAAACCTGCCGTTTACTGTCAGGAGGAGTACACTGGACTTGTTTGGGTATGTCACTATGGAAAAGGAGAGGATGAGGGAAGACCAGAGCAATTGCCTTTGATTACAGACCAGAAGCTACATCCCTTCCCCCTTCCACGAGCAGACAGCCTTTGACTATTTTGTTTGTTCCAGGGCCTGAAATTACTCTTCCTGCTTCTGTTCGCCAATTCAAATAGCTCAAAAGACATTCTTTATTTTTTTGAAAAGCTGGAAGGTCAGTACACTTAAACACAGTAAAATAAGTGATGTTTACCCTTAGCCCCTCTTTAACAGGGATCTTTTCTTTCATTATCATATGTACTACTGAGAATTAAGAATATTTTTAACAGTGCCCGAGTCTCACACCTGAGGTTCTTTGAATATTTTTTTCTCTGCTAAAGGCTGTTTGAGTATTGTTTTCCTCTGCTAACTGCCTGTGCTACTGAGCCCTCCCTAGAACAAACTTTTTGTACAGGCACTGCAGTAAAAGGATAAACTGAAGGCTGGCTATATTCCTACTCAGCACAGGTATATACACAACTTAAATATTGGGATCATTATCACTGCTAACAACTTATCATTTTAATGAAGATGCAGCTAAAGTTGACCTTTTAAACTACAGAATCATTAAGTGAGATTTTCACCCACTTTCAAAAACATTCCCAGCCTTAGCATGTTAACACTGAATCAAATAATTTTTTCTTGGTCTCTTCCGATTCTTAACTTGGATATGTTATGTCACACAGATTTATTGCTGGTATTGATTAATTGACTAAGGTGCTAATGGGGCTAATTATTGCCTGACTTTCTGTGCATGAAACAATGGGTATTTTTGTCTTTACCTAGGCAGTCTCACGATTTTGAGCGCCCTCGTTCATTTTGTTTCCCAATACATTGCCGTTTGTGCCCTAGATGACACGGACAGGATGCCAGGCTGGCTGCTTCCCGGGATGTGCGCACCACAAGAGGGCACAAGACTTCCAGCTATCCCCGGCAGGGCACAGCACAGCCGGAGGCTGCGGAACAGCTGCCTCCGGGTCTGCCCCACTATGAAGGAAATCACCGTCCATAAGGTATAAAGAAAAATAAATTGCATCAGCTTCACTAGTGTAAAAGTAAATTAATGATACTAGAGAACGCCGTCAATAGTTTTGAGGATAAACAGGATTTGGAGCTATGTTTTGCTCCAAATAATTTCTAAGCCAAACAAAGGTTGGCAGAATCAATGATTTTACTATCTTTTCAAAATCCTCACTTCTCTTACTGTCTGAGAGTGCCATCTGAATGAGAAATACAAAACCACTAATGCCCAGCGGAGTGACACTGTAACTACCCAGCACTTTCAAAGGTCATTTGAGGCTCCTCGGACTGTTAGGGATCCTGGAAACAGAACAGCCTATATGGAAGGTTTGGCACTTTCAAACGCTTGCATTTGCTTCATTGCCATTTTATACAAACACTTTTCCACATACAATAAGGCAAGAAAAGAAATTCATAGCTAGGATTAAATATACCTGACAGTGGCTCACTCTAAAGCCTTTAAAAATTCCTTTAAACTACACCCTCTTTGCAGATATTAGCATCTTTATCAGATTATTTATCTATAACTTCATAGATAATAAGGTGTCCCTACTATTCCGGTATCATAAATTACAGATACACATCATATATGTATATCTTTTCTAATACTTGTAAGTTTGGAAATTTATTTTGCTAAAAAGGTGTATTTATATACAATCATATTCTCCTTAAATAATCCTATTTTCTGTACATCACATCTTTTGCAACCATACCCTGCATAATTTCAGCTTGCATCATACAACTCTTCCTAACAAGAAATCACAAACAGAAATTTTGTTGCTCTGGAAATTTCTAAGTAACGTATAAATATCTTTCTTCAAAATTGGACTAAAATGTGTCACATGCTACAAAGACTTGTCAGAAGAACTTCAGATGAGGAAAGTAAAGAGGGATGAGAATTACAGAAGTACCAATACAAACTTCACCACCATATCATCACCCAAAAAAGAGACACAGTTCTCTCATCCAGATCTTAAACTACAAGATCAGCAATCATGGCTCTGAACTGAACTCAAAGTGAAGAACATTTTGCTGCAGCCTGTTCCATCCCCATTCACCTCTGCCCGTGAAAACTCACAGGGTAATCTACAGCCAACTTTGTACTACACTTTCCATTATGAACCTGTTTTCTGATGCTTATCATCTGTGAAATGTAAATAGTTTCGAATTCCATTTTATCTACTGAGTGTGGCACTCAAGGTGAGTCAGCCACAGTCATAATGTAAAATGCATGAGCAGCACAAGCCTGGGTGAGAGAATCCTACAGGAATACTCACTGCACAAACTGTATGTCCTGGTGAGCAAGGAGAGGTTATTACATAAAAGGTTACTGCCACCTTTTTGGAAGTGGCTCAGTTATTCCAGCTGAGATCCATGGATAAACTGAACTCTGGGGGTCACTTCAGGTGCTGGACCCAGGGCAGATGGCTGTGCTGGGATTAGATTTAGGCAGCTCCTCACAACCCTGTCTTGCCTGACCATCAACTCTCCCACGCCTGTGGCTCGGAACAGGCTTTATAAGGGACCTCTGTATCTCAGACTTCAGCATCAATGTGCTCAGTTGGTACATGCATAAATCTTCTACTGGTATGACCCAAGTCTGCCCACACAGAAATGAGATTAAAACAGCTCAATGCTGCATTGTGCTTCATCCCTCCATCTGCCACTGCATTCTGTATAAAGCTTCCCATATTGTTCATACAACAACTGTATATATGATTCCTACATGAGGCAAATCATGCCAATTACATTTTTAGCTGATCATTAATTGTATGGTCCTACTCTTCTAACCACAAAACTGGAGGTGTTCAGGTCTGAGTTGCACTGAACATTTGCAGCTGTAACTACCTATAACAGAAGTCTTGGTCTAAGTATGTGTAGTGAAGTAAAATCTCGGATTTCTTGAATTTGGTAAACTGTTGTTAATCTCATTTCAATTCTGTAAAATGTGATTTGCAGGGGAATAGTTGTAGCAGGATGTTCTGCCTGGACTCCTCTCTGAGGAGTCTGGAAAGCAAACGGGTCCCTTCTGCACCCTGTGATTGAGAGGGAAGGCTTCTCTAATAAACTGTCTGAAGCTCCCATTGTGCCCATGGCAAATTCCTATTCTGCCCACAACAACAGTAAAAATCTAAGATTCTGCAGTGACAGGATTTTTAAACTGATACAAAATATTTAATTTCCAAACAGGCCAACAGAAGTATTAACCTGCCTTTCTCTATGGGAACTGTTTTGGATTCCACAAGGCACAAACTGTCCCCTTGGGAAGACAGAATGGCCACACAGGGCTTAGCTTGTGCCTAATTTGATGGGTCAAGCAAGAGAATCACAATAGATATATTTGATTTATTAGAAGACATGCAATTCAACCAAAAATCTGGTACCTGTATTAAAAGTCATAATAAATTATGACTGTGAGGAGTTGGAGATCTTCAGAAAACATTATATTTCATTTATGTATCTTCTAATTCTTTTGAATTTTTACTGACTCAAAGGGAATTCAGTGTCTTGCCTTATTCTGAAAGAAAGGGTTGTTAGGATGTGGTCACTTCCTACAGTGACCACATTTCATTCAACTCTTTATTAATATTAAATAGTAATAATAAATATTCCTCTTATTCCTCTTAAATATTCCTCTTACTGTGCTCAGTACAAGATTTGAATGCAGAGCAATAAATAATACATGGAACACACTGAATTACATGGAATAGCAGAAAAAATAGGTTTAAAAACCCCCTTATTTAGATAGTGATGAATATCAATGGGACAGAATGAGAAACAAAACCTATGTTAGAAACACATGTCCTGTGTCATGGAAAGCCTAATCAAAATTCATACAGACAAAAGAGTCGATTTTTTAATCCATTAACTCTGACATATCTGGTTTTGCCATCTTACCATTTTTTTAAATATTTATACAATTCATTTGACAGTCAAAGATGCTTTCTAAGCCATGAAACAAAATTTGCTAGTTTGACCTGACCTAGATAGCCTAGTAATTTTGCTTTGTGATCACTTCCACTATTGCTTATGCAAATAATCACAGGCATAGTTAGAAGGAATTATACTTGGAAATGTTGTGTTAGACAGCAAAATGGTATTTCAGGACTGAGTTTTCTGAAAATCCATTTCTCTGGCAGCTGTGACAGGGAACCACACTGACACCATCTGCATTAGCAATTTACATTCCTTGCAATGTGCTTCCCCCCACACAAACCCTAGCAACTGCATGATCAGTGTGATGCAACATGCTCTCCACACTCCAAATTTTAAGTTTTGATCTGATGCCAGAAGGTGGCAAATCAGAGTATCTGTGCTGATAATTCTGCTCCTATTTCAATCAAACTGAGGGACTAACAGAAACGCCTAAACTTGGAGCAGCAGCAGAGTCAACACCATAAGCTCTCCCTGAAGAGCATAATGGAAATGGACAGAGACATCCATAGAGACACAAGAGATGATATTCCTGTAAAGGGTCTACCCAAATTCCTCACTTAGGCAAGGGCCTACATGCCAAATACTCTCTCTCCCTTTAGCATATGAAGACTGTTTTCAACCAGCATGAAAAAGCCACTAGGAAAACATTATGCAAGTTACACTAGAAATAGTTAAGACGTGATAATATATGTGCTGATGAGCTGCATAGGCTTTTTCTTTTTTTAATGAGACAATACATGCAAAATTCCATGTGATGAAACATCAGTGAGTAAGGTGGCATTAAGATGCAAAAGTACAGTTATTAACCTGCTGGGCAAAATAAAACAAATCAGCAAGGCATCTTAAAGCGGTAGAAAACCAAGAGGCTCAGAGACAAATCAAGCTAACTAAAATCTCAGTATCAGAAAGATTTATGGCATGAACTGTGAGATAAGCAGGACATTAAGCATTAAGTTTTGTAGGACTCTTGCATAGGAAAAGCCACATGTAAAAGGCAAAAAGCTGGGAAAGAGCCCTGTAGCAATTCAGGACTTCTGCAGAGGTGCTTAGCTTCCACACAACTATGTTACAGCTGTAACACAGCTCTGCTCTCCCAAGTAGTCCAGGTTTCCTACTTGGATTTTTTTTCTCCATGTTAGCTCCCCTACAGCCTTTCTAAAATAGAGAGAAATTGTTGATCCTGAACAATCAACGTGAACAAGTTTTGAAAGCTAAAACTAGGAATCTCTCCAGGCATTAGGATCAAAATCAGTCCCTTTTGCTTTAGAGAGTCTGCAAAGGAACAACATCTGGGAGCCTGAGCTATAAAGCAGGTCGTGGGACTTGGGGAAGAGGACAGACAGTTGAGTTGGACAGACTGGCCGAGGTGCCCAGAGGCTGAAAAAAAAAACAGCTGGTGACCAATTAAATCAGGAAGACATAAAAGGTGTTAGCCAGCATTCTGCCATATAGGTAGTCACAGAAAGATGGTCATCAGACATGTACATGAAAAGGATTAAGAGGCTGAGTCAGGGCAGGGAAATTAATTTCCCTTAGCATATGAAGAAACTGCTGATTCCTTCTGTAGCCAAAGCAGCTGCAAAAGATCCAGCTCCTTTTTGAATGCCCCATCACAGCAGGCACACACCTCCACTTATATTTCCCCTACAGGCACATGTGAGCTTTTGCAAGCACACAACATTTCTCAGTAACAGATGCCTTTCTTTACCATTTCAACTACTCTGGAAAACGTGTGTACATTTTTTGTACGCCCATTTTTCTGCTTTGGTATCCTAATAGTGTCCAGCACATTTCTCCAAGCAGTGTGACGTGGGGCATTGTTAGTTTCTCATTCACGTTAGCATTTGGCTTCCTTTATTTCTGCAGGTTGCAGCCAGGAAACTGGAAAATGGGCCACAGGAAACCTGGCCTCCTACATCTGTCCCAGTTTGTAATAGCAGCTCTGGTTTTATTTTTCTAAGTGTCTCAGGTTCATTTTAACCCTTGAGGTGACTGCTGCAATACCATGTGCAAGAATGTGACTGTTTTGCCATTATTTTTTAACCACCATTTCTCAATACTAGAAATGGAGATTTTTACTTAACTAAATTAATTTTAAAGTCTGTTAACACTTAGAAAATAAATAGTTACATGAGTTTCATTTTTAAACTCTTGCTGGAAATTACCCAAACAATTCCATATATAAATTCCATGCTATATAAAATATCAAAGAGTATATATAGAGAAAAATATTAAATAAGGCAGTGTCTATATACATCCTAAACACAGTTCTAAAGTGAATATGAATATGAATATGAATATGAATATGAATATGTCCATATGAAAAGTTGAAGAGCTTATAAATCCTCTAGGACAATTTTTCTGTTATACATTTTAGTTTCTATAAAAAATTGAAGTACACTTGTTTTCTATTTAATTACAGAAGCAAGAGTGTCGATCAACAAAAGAAACTTTCCTAAAATAATTTAAAAATTAGTCAGCCATAACATTTTTCATTGAAAATTCATCTCTATGACTATATCATGAGAGGTTAAAGACAATTGCCAAATCTGCCCAAATGTTTGCTCATAACTATTTGAAAGAAAAAGCTGAGTCAGTCCTAACACTTTATTTCTCAACAGAGATGCTTCAGGGGTGATAAATAGGATGTGGTTGGTGAGGAGTTAGTGATTCTGCCAGAAAAGAGAAAAAACAAATATCAATTTGTTTACTCAGAAAGTTTTCAAATATTCATCAAAGGAGATCTTACTGCTAATTTAATTGGACTTGAAAAATAAGCTCTCAACCAAGTGTGTAAATATACCTGGTTTCATCTGGTGCAGAACTTTCTCTGTTACAGGTAATAAATCAAACTTGTGGTGCAATCCATACCCAGAACTCTTTAGGGAACCGACTGTGTATATGATACAGAATGCTGGTAATTTTTCCACATCCAGCAACCAGGACATTTCCTGTCAGAGCATCCTCCAAGTCCTTCCATTGTGTTGAAACTGCAAAAACTTTCTAAATCAGGACTTCCTCCTATTATATTTTAGAGGCGTCTTTCTGGGAAATGCAGATTCAAGTGAAAAAAAA
>VXBI01011588.1:1296686-1309588 GCA_013397375.1 Toxostoma redivivum
CCTCCCTCCGGCGGGCTGCCCCCGCTGCCACCCCTCCAGAGAGCGGAGCGCGGCCCCGCAGCCGCCGCCGGCCTCCCCTTCTCCTGCCGCAGCACCCCGAAACTTTGCGGGAGCCGAGGCGGGCGCAGCAGCACTTGTACCTACCCAGCGGCTGAGGGACTTTTCCCTTCTCTCCTGGTAGTCTAGAGGGAGCTGAGTAAAATTCCCTGGTTCTCCATGCTGACAGTCTTCTGCAGGCTCTCTGTTGCTCTAGTAATGAGATCCTGATTTTGTTTTCCCTTTTTCTTTTTCTTTTTTTTTTTTTTTCCCCTTGGGCCGGTGTGTATGTGTGTGTGTGAGCGCCTGCCCGTGAGAGGGAGCGAGCAGGAAGCCGGGGCAGTCAGACAGCGGCCCGGCTCACTTCCTCTCCCGCACTATTCCCCGGGCGGTTTGCAGTCTGTGTAAACAGCCTTTTCCTCCCCGCGCCCCTCGCTCTGGCCGCCGATGTGCAGCATGGCTGTAACACAAGACACACGCATAGTACAGAGGGCAGCCGTCACTCCGCCGGCTCGCAGGGAGCACCGCGACTCCCCCGCTCCGCCACCCCTTCCTGTGCTACACCCCCAGGGAGGAGCTTCCCGCCGGCCGCCCCGGCTGTTTGGGCCGAAATATAACCACATTTCCCGAGGGAACAACGGAGGGATGCTTGTGAACCCCTTACGAGCGGTGCTTCGCCATCCCGAAGGATGGTGACGGCCTTTGGCCTCTGGAGCGACGGCCGCCTTTGTCCCACCGTGCTGGGGCTGGGGTCACCCTGGAAGGGAGCGTTGGGCACCTGTGGTTGGGGTCACTGGGGGCTGAGGGGCTGGTGGGATGCAGTAGCTCACTGGACGCTCGCTGGTCACCTTCCCAAGCTGAACCTTGCAGGGATAGCAAAGTATAAAAGTGCTGCAACACCATACAACAACTTAAATAAAGGGAAATAACGTTAAAAATCAAGGAGCACTCAAATCATAGCATCATGGAATAACACTTTGATTGGTTTGGAAGGGACCACCAGAGTGGTCGTTCTGTCCAATGCCCTTGCAAAGAGCATGGACATCATCAACTTGATCAGGTTGTTCAGAGCTACTACTCCAACCTGACCTTGAACATTTCCAGGAATGGAGCACCTCCATGTCTCTGGACAATCTGTGCCAGTGCCTTACCACTGTGATTGTAAAAAATGTCCTCCTTATACCCACTCTGAACCTATCCTCTTTAAGTTTAAAATTATTACCCCTTTTCCATAGCAAATTAACAAATACAAACTGGATCTTGCATCTCTACATCATATCTCAAATGTCAGACCTATGGTAGTTAGCTGACTGAGGTTTAGGTTTTGACCTTCAAGCTGTAGATCTCAGATCTAAACTGTTGGTTTGGATTTATTAAAAGGGACACTTTTCCAGTACTGGGAGTTCACAAAAATTTTGTCTTTTCTTGTGTCTTGTATATCAGCATTTCTAACTTTATTTGGAAATTTTCAGAGTGAGTGACATTATCTTCTGTCTGCCTGGAACATCAATGATGTTCAACGGATAATACTTCAAAACCAATACTGCTATTACTTTTAATAGTAATGAGACCATTCCAGCATCTGCTGTTCAGAATGTTTTTGATGAGGACTGACATAGAAGCCATGATTATTTTTTATCACTCTATTGGTTTGTTGCTTGCAATGTCATTGGGAACAAAAGTATGTTCTGATGGAGTTAAAGAGATTGTCACAGTTGGCCGCTAAGCGGGAGTCAATAGCATCTGAACAGAGGTATAGGATCAAATTCAGTCTCTTGAGGAAGTCTATCAGTTTCTTCCTTCTTGTCTTCTTACATGCCATAGAGGAGCAAGAATAACTCAGTAACCAGCACACCAAGTAATGGAAGTTTGTTATTTTTCTTAAATCATTCCTTTTTAGAAGTCATTCTGAATTTCAGAATAGAGATATGAGGTCTGATAAATCCTCATTTTGTGTTTCCCACATAAAGAAGCATTAAAAGTTTAATTTCAGATAATATATTTCCTAGATTAAATGTACAGTGGATAAAGTCCTTGCTGTAAGCACTAGTTCGAGTCATGAGGATGAAGGAATCCATCTTTATTTGGGAATGACAGCTGAAGATCCAGTTTTGCAAACAGGACAGTCAGAGAAGTTTTATTGTATCAAAATGAAACATTAGACTGACGGCTAGAGTGCCAGTATTCATCTTCTACATTGATCTTTAACGTTTTTCTAACCAAGAGGTGAAGCAGATATACCACAGTTGCCTTGACCAGCTATTGGTGTGGAGATCTAACAGAACAAACTCTCAAAACCAGTACAAGTTCTTTTCTTCTACAAATAATACTACGTCTCTAAAAAATATTTAAAACTTTTTTCTTGCTCCTATTTCCTATGCTATACCTATTTACAGCACCAATTTTTAATGGTTTTTTGCAACACCAGTCCTTTGTTTGTCTAGTGAGGTACCAACCTAAATAAGGCTGCCATGCTGGAGGTCAGATGACTACTGGATGAAGTTCTTCATAATCACCCTACAAAAGCTGGAGTAAAAAGTGCAGAACTCATTTAACAGAATGAAGACACCAGGATGTGTTGGAAACACAAGCAGTTCAGAAAGCTGTGCAGGAAGTGGAAGAAAATGGGAGCTTTTGGCCAGGGATACTGCTTGTAGCACTATGAATGTCATAGGAAAAGAAAAAGTGATGAAAACACTGTGCTTTACAGAATGATTGTTGAAACTCTCCTCTGCAATATCTGCCTGGCTTGATTAATCTACACTTACAGTGAACCTTAAGGATTATTTGATGCAAAAATACAAGATGATGAATAAGGAAAACAGTATGTTTGTGTTGTGTAGGGGCTTTCTTCTTCGGTTTTTCAGAAAACCTCTTGATTGACATATTTATAGATGCTGGTTATATTTTTAGCAGAGTCACTAGTTAGCTTCTGTGTCTCATTTCACATCCATTCATCAGCACATGATATCATTACAACTGTTAACTGTGAAGCCTTAGTTCTGTCCTCAAGCTATGAAGATCTGAGGGTTTAGCTTTGGAAATTGTTGTTCCTTGCTCAGAGTTGGTCCAGACAACAGCTGTTGTACTCTTAAAGGACTAAGTTTAACTGAGACAGATCCCTTTCAACCAGTAAGGCAGGTCACTGCTGCTGAAAGTCCTAATCTGATGGGTTCAGGCAATCCTTGAACAAACATATGCACCCAGGATGTCTCTGTTTACCTGGAGACAGTGTGATTTGTAAAAGAGCCTGTATTTATAAACCGCTTCTGCTGAAAAAAATTGCCTCAAAGGATTCCTAAGAATAGTGACTATAATTCTGCCTCATTTTATTAGATTACATCAATTAAGAAACCAGGCTTTGTCTGTCTTTTCAGATTGTTTCTCCTGCATTTTTAAACTATTCATAAATCTCATGTGCTGCTATAATTAACAATCTAAGAGAAGGAAACAAAAAAGTAAAGGTAGATTTGCTGTCCTCTAGTTCTCTGTTTAAAGCTCTTTAGACTGAGACTCATAAATGGGTTGGTCTAGGTTTTAGTGTAATTTTACACTGAGCCTTCAATCCCTCTGTAATTAAATTATTAAATTAAATTATATAATTGTAATGTCACTTTGCAGTATACAATTTTCCTTAGGTGTACATAGATGCTTGTAATCGCATATAATTATCAAGAACAAAGTTGAAAGCAGTTGGAAATAATTGTTGCTTCATTTAATATTTTACGTGCTAATATATTTAATGAATGTATACATAGTTTCATCTTCTCTAATGATTTTTTATTTCTTTCTAGATTACAGGCTCTGCAGTGAAGAGGCTTCAGATTTGTGTCTGTCTTTAGGACAATGAACACAATAGTTCTGTGGGAGAAACATTCCTAACCATTCTTCTCTCTTATTTTCTAGCACTTCTAAATTGAATAACCACTTGACAGTTTACAGGAGGATTTCCAGGGAATTTTGGAAGCTGGGTAAATAGAAACTAATTACCTGAGCTGAAATGACAGTCTAGTTCATGTAAGATTCTTGGTTGCCCTTCACAACATATTGTTTAAATGTCTTGCAAATGTTGCATCAATACTGATGAATGTTGCTCTAGGAAGTTTGGCTTTTCTCTTTCACACTCTCCTGCAGCTGAACGAGCACAGGCTTTAGAGCCAACAACTTCATTACTGCAAAAATGATCCCTGGGGGATCCATACTGCTCACAAAGTGGTCAGGTCCTCAGTTTTATCTCATCTCACAGGCGGCTTCACTGGCAAGGAAAGCACTGTGTGCAATACCGTAGCTCCGGTATGTAACACTGACTCTAAATCCATGGAAACTCAAGGGACCAGGTTGCACAGTGTTTGCCACAAGCATTTCTTCCAGGGCTTTCTGCTGAGCTATCTAGAGTAAAATTGTGAACTTTAGAAGAGGTGATGGCAGACATCAACAGAGCTGTTTTTGTTCTTGAGAAACCTCTTGTTCAAAGCTGGTTCAGGTTAGTAGGAAAAAATTCACATGTTGGCATCAAAAGCTTCAAAATTTCATGTCACATTTTCTGAAACAAAGAAATCCTGCAAGTTTTAACCTAAAGTATTTCCTGTCAGAGGCAGGAGAAGGGCTAAGTGCTTCTTCACACCGTGAAACAAGTATACTGTACAGATGGTAGGACTTTGGCAAGGAAGCAGGAGCCTCTTCTGTCTTCCCAAGGACTTCATTTTCCCTTAGGGAGCATGTTCTAGACCCTTGTGACTGTCTGTGAACGAGATTTGTGGTTGGATTGCAGTTAGAAATCTGCCTTCAGTCTTAAGAGAATGATGTTTTAGAGACCCCAAGGTTTTCCTCTTCTCCCCTATCCACTGCCGGAAGGCTGTGGTGCTTGATCAGGAAGGAGTGTTTGAGGGAAATGGCTGCTTTTACACTCCTCTTACTCTGGCATATTTTGCTTTCCTGAATGTTTTGCTTTCCCTGTGTGCTGTGGAAGAAAGCACACGACCCAACATGTTTCAAGTCAAAGCATCATTGCGTGTACAATTTCATTAGGTTTGCCTCCTTAGTGAAAGATTTATAAGGAATTACATCCTCTGTGCAGTGTAATTGCCTAAGATTTTTTTTTTGTCATTAAAGGAATGTGGTGTCACTGTGTATTGAAGAAGCCTAGAGCATCTAATGAGCAACCCATGAAAAGAGGGAAAGAGGATTCCTTGAATCTCTAACCATGAAGTCTAATCTAACTGCGAAGATTAACTATTTCAGACTTTTCTTAAATCTTTCAATCTGTTCTACAGCAATTTATTTTCCAGGCTAATTAATTAAAGGTCTGAGATAGAACTTTAGTTGCCCTTTACTGGTCTCTCTCCCACCCCATTCCCCCACCCACATTTCCCATCTGTCTATTTTATCCTAACCTAATCTCTAAATATAACTGATCCAAGGTAATTCTACTGACAAATATCACCATAGCATCTGAACATAAATTAAACTGCTTTAATTGCTCTCAAGTGCTTTTGTTCAAATGGAGCACAACTCACTTCTGTTCAGCCCACACTACTTCTAAAATTTTTAAATTATGAATGAAATTTAACATATTTCACCTTCAGCATGTGACTTTATAGTTTTTATGTTTCCCAGTATGACACACACTTTGGGACACAGTTCTACTTTAAAATTTTCAGATAGATGAAAATGTCAATATTTTTTTGTCTTCTAATTACTGTGTATTTTATTACAATGTTCCAATTAATGTATTTTTGTATTTTTTAGTTACAAAGTTAATTATGCATGTTCTTGGTGATGTGCATTTTCTAATAAAATAACTGATGTTTTCTTAAAGCCCTTCCTGTTCTCATACTCCATAGCAATAATTATAAACCTCAAGTAAAAGACACTTTGGAAAAGCAAAGTCTTCAAAATGTTTGGTTTTTAGAAGTCAAAACTAACCCTTTAACCAGTCATTGGTGCAGACCATAAAGTACACAGATTATGTGTTTCTTATGGGAAAAGACAGCTATTAACATAATTATAGCTCCATTCTGCTTCCTAGAAAATCCTTTTTTCTAAGTCACGTTACGCAAAAAGAGTTTAAAAATTAATGTGTCTTAATACCTTTACTTTTCATGTTCATGTGCACTCTTTTTTCTTGAATGGTAATAAAGACTTTGGAAAATAATTCAAGGCATGTAAGTTAGGACTCTGGTATGAATGCTCTGGAAGTGCCTGCTTCTCCCTGCTGGCCATGCAGGGATCCTGGGAAGCTTAGGGTTAGAAGACACAGATATATCTTTGATTTGTATTCTGTCTTCTATACAGCTGAAATGTGGAATCACTTTTCAGCTGCTAATAAGGATATTTTATTTGCTATACATTTTAACTGAAGTATGAAAGATTTTCAGTGTGAACAAACTCACACATAAGTAATTTAAAAGTGACAGCATTTTGATCCTTCTAAAAACTTAGGTAATGCATGCTTGCAATGCAAACTTGATCTTGTTCCTAAAAAAAATTCCCAGTTTATACATCTTTCATATACTCTCTTGCTGTGTAATAGAACATGACTGCTGTCCTACCTGTACCTGAAACAGACACTCTGAAAAGCTGATACCCGTTATCCCAGCTGATACCCTATCATCACATGCTTGTGGTAGTCACAGTTCCAAGAGGATGGAGGATGTGCAGCCAAATCTACAGTTGTATGAATATTGCCTGGCTCTTGTCGTGTGCTTCTGACTGGGTGCTGTCAAAAGATGCCAAATTTATATGGAAAGCTCTTTTGATGAAAACCATAGGCTCCTTCATAGCCAGACTTAGCAAAAGGCCATAAACACAACCGAAGCCCATACTTACTAAACAAATTCTTAGGAGCTAACCATGTGCTCTATGTTTTGCTTAACACAAAATATATTCAAGCAACAACATGTTGAGGAATGCATTTCATGCAGGTAGCTCAGGGTGCAGCTGCAGTTCGAGCTGCAGGTCGAGCTCTGGGTGGCTGAAGCCCCAGGCAAGGGGCTGTGAGGTGCACAACAAAGGGGCCATGGACCTGTCAGGGGGACCAGGTGCTCAGAGACGTGGCAGGAGCCCTCAGATCTCCCTGTGCTTAGGCTGTGAGGGGATAAAAGCAAAGGGGCTCCTCTTTTCAGGGTCCCTCCTCGAGTTGGCATTTTGTTAATGAGTTATTGCACCAAGATTAAATTATTTTAAGGATGGTCTGAGACCCTGCTAAAGGAAACCTGGGGTCGAGCTGGTATGCATGCAGAGGGTGTGCCTGGAGAGGGCTTCAGTTTCAGCTCAGGTGGAATGAGAGCAATTGCTAGGATGGCTCCTGGCTGGTCAGACAGGGATGTCTCCTTTACATACAAGTCTATGGGAACAGCTAACATGGATGTATCCCACCATTGGCACTATCCCACCACTGCTCCAGGTGATAGGACAGGACCCTCTAATACATATTTCAGCTGCCTGCAACACTAGATTTAAGCATGGTCTTAAGCTTTGCTTAAGTAAGGTCTTCCATCCTTCTGTAAAAGATGTTGCAGTCATGTTAGTTTCTTTTGGCTGTGGTGGATTCCAGTCAGAGGTCTGTGAGGAAGCGGACTTTGGTTAAATACCAAGTTTCTTCAAAGTTCTGCATAGATTGTAGTATAAACTTGTTAGTCTGACACTTGCTCATTCTGTTTAAAGGAGGATGCTATCCCAAATAGATTATTGCATACATTGGTCTTATAAAGCTTTCACAGTTCATTTTAAAAATTGCTTTGAGATATAACTGCAAGAGAAATTGTAAAAATACGTACACATAGAAATATGTAGTAAACTATGCTGTAATGTAACTTCCTTAAACTTTTAAAAAGAAAAAGGAAATGTTATAAAGTGTTGGTAAATTTTTTGGATGCTGTTTATGTTTGAACTTTTCTCTGTTTTCCTGTAGAAACTTCCGTATCCTCTTCCTGTGTCCCTACAAAGTTTTGTACAATGCAGAACAAGAAATGCTACAGGGATTGTGCTCCACCTTTCTCCTTCCTGCTGGGATATCCTTTCTGTAGAGAAATGTAAAGTATGTAATATTCAAGTAAAAATGTTACATTATTCTTGATCTCAGTAATTTTCTGTAATCTACAACATATCAAGCTGAGTGGCAGAAGTGCACTGCTATTTTTATGTTTTTATGTCATATGAATTTGTCAGCCAAAGGTAGCTAAAATCTATTACAAAGTTTCTTGTTTTCCAGTCTTATCAAGGGTTCATGTCTAAGCCAAACAAGACAAGGGTGGGTTGGGTTTTTCTCTTCATTGTTTCAACTGAATTAACAGGAAGGGGGGAGTGCTTTACCTGTCTGACCCTGGAGCAATATTCATTAGCTCCCACTTTTCACTTGTCTGTCTGTCCAGACTCTGTCTGCATCCTTGTTGGAATTGTAGGGGAATTTCCTAACTCCTAGTAATAAATAAAGAAATTATTAAAGGCCTTTATCCGAGTTCCAGTTTTAATTCGTTCTAAAAGTTAATACTTACAATAAAATGAAGGAACAGGACTTTAAAAGTGTAGGCAATGCTAATGGATGACGTTCCTGAGCAGTCAGCATAGGCTTTAACCATGGAATTGTTCCTCTGTGTGTTGGAAGCCTGTTTTATGACCCTACATATGTATAAATGCAGATGTATATATTTATGTTTCTCATTTGGTTCGTTCAGCAGTTCTTTCCTGGCTGTAGCAATAAGGCATGATGCTGGGTATGATGGAGGAGAATTATTCCATCATCTGGTAGACAGGGAAGATCAGAAAATAAACATTTTTCATGTATGTTAAATAATAAAAAATTCATGGGCTGCCAAGCTAAAAACAATACAAAAATGCATAAACTTTAAAAAACATGGAGGTTTCAGACGATTTGTTGAAATACATAGTAAACAGTAGGCAGAAGGTTTACAATTTACTTTTAAAATAGTACAGAACAAAACTCCTACTTCTGCATGGGTAACATCTGCAGAGTTAAGTTCTCTATAGTTATCAGTCTTTTATTTTCCCTCCACCTTTTTTGATAATGTATATATTTTATTGGGGTGGTTATCTTTCTCTTTGTGCTAAATACAAAAATCAAACAGAAAAAAGGGAAATGTTTTGACTTGCAGGAAATAATTAGAAGAGCAAACCAACGTGACCAGCAAAATTCATGATTTCATGTTTGTGTCCTTTCTGATTACCAAATGATTAAGAAATATGCATCAATTTAACCGTTATTTTATTTACCATATCTATTTATATGATAATGTTCTTGTCTGGTCTTCTATAAAAATTATGTCTTCAATAATAAGCAATTTAGCACATGGATAATATGTGACAAGGAATGGTCCCTAAAAAAAACTCTTGTGTTTAAAACTGATACAATGACACTGCAAATTAGCAAGTGGGTTTTTTTTCTAATCAAATGCAAGATCACAGTTAGCAGTGGGAAGTATAGTTTTGCATGTGGCAAATATTTATGATTGTGTTAGAGCATCCTGCTTCCGTGTTTAATGGATTTGATTCCAACTCCTGATCTGCTCAGGCTCCCTTATGTCTAAATTAACAGGACACTACTGAAATCATTGGTGTTACTCTGAATTTTCGTTGGGCTAATTACGCACAATTTCAGAGCCCTGTTGATGCTTCAGAAATAAATACTGGCTTCCCAGTCCCAAAGAGACTGAAATAGATTAAACCCATTTTTTTTTTTTAAAAAGAGTCTTCTCTGAACACACACCGTGTGAGTGCAAGTTAGAGAACCAATGTGTGTGTGACTGATTTGCACATTTTGATGAGTTTGCCAAGAATCTGTCAGTTCTCCCTGCTAGCAGGTAACCCAGGCTTCCCATTTCAGCCAAACTGACCAACATTAGACTCACAGAATCACAGGATGATTTGGGTTAGAAGGGACTTAAAGCTCATGTAGTTCCAACCATCATGGCCAGGGACACCTTCCACTAGACCACGTTGTTCAAAGCCCCATCCAACCTGGCCTTGAACACTTCCAGGGATGGGGCATCCACAGCTTCTCTGGACAGCCTGTGCCAGTGCCTTACCGCCCTCACAGTAAATTCGTAGTAAAGATTTTTTTTCTAACATCTAATCTAAAGCTACTCTCAATTTGAAGCCATTCCCCCTTGTCTTGTCACTATAGGTCCTGACAAAGATTCCTCTCCAGCTTCACCACAGGCCCCCTTCAGATACTGGAAGGTTGCTATGAGGTCTCCATTCAATCTTCTTTTTTCCCAAACTGCATAGCCCCAACTTTCTCAGCCTCTCTTCATAGGGAAGGTGTTCTGGTCCCCTTATCATCTTCATTCCTTCCTCTGGACTTTCTCCAACAATTCATGTCCTTCTTATGTTAGGTGCACAGAGCTGCATGAGGTCCAGGTGAGCTCTTACCAGAGTGGAGCAGAGGGGCAGAATCACCTTCCTTGACCTGCTGGCCATGTTCCTTTTGATGCAGTCCAGGATTCCATTGGCTTTCTGGGCTTCAAGCTCTCAATGCCCAGTCATGCTGAGTTTTTTGGCACCATCACCCCTAAATCCTTCTCTGCAGGGTTGCTCTCAATCATTTCTCCACCCAACCTGCAGGTTTGCCTGGGATTTGCCCAACACACCTACAAGTTGGGCAGAGATGAACGTTACTTTAAACTCAATGAAAGATCTGTGAAAGTTAGCTTTTAGGAAGAAGACCCTGTTAATGCTACAGTCAGGAGGAAGTGTAGCTGAACTCAACAAGTCGCAGACACCAGTGAGTCCACATGATGATAAGGTATAAATGCCTTTATCATGTGATTAAAGCCAATTGGAGTTCACGCTTATTAGGCAACAAAGAACCCCAGTCAAAAAAGGTAAAGCCATATGAAGCCAGACTTCACTGTCTCTTCCCTTCTGGAACAATTTGTTTTTTGCACAGCTCCACAGAAATATAAATTCCTCTCTTCTTGTCTAATCCACATATGAGGCTACTAGGAAAGAGCAGACTGTCCTCAGGGCCAGTGTTATGCCAGTTAAACATAGACAGTCTTTAACCATCTTCTTCTTTGGTCTTTCTGGTCGTCTCAATAATCTTGGTTTGCCTGTTGGACCCTCAGGAAACCACAAATCAGAAGGTTCAGATTTTATCCTGCTCTCTGGATTAACCCAAAACCAGTGGAAACTGTTCAATACCTTCCCCTAGAGGTTGCAGGAGTCTTTTCCTTGAGACCACCAGTGTAAAATCACACATGTGATTCTAACAAAAAGTTTTATTAAAAAAAAAGGTGAAAACTCAAAGAAATGTGTATTTTACCCTGATTTATTAGTTACATTTCTGATCAGCTTTATTAGATGAGACAGATAAGACCTGGGCTACATGGAAGTTGAAAGGGGCTGCTCTAGTGGAAGACTCACTAAAGGTAAAGAACAGCATCTTGATTGTTTAATAGCTGTTTCAGAGCCTGCATTTTCAGCTGTGTTTGTTTGTTTAAAGCTCATTATAAGCAATTCTGAACGATTATTTCTTCAGCCCAGAAAAATGTTTTAAAATTAATCAAATGTTTCATCATTTGATTCATTTTTTTCCTAAAAGTTTGTGTTTCTATGGGAGTTTATTGATATAAAGACACAAAGAAAAGATGAGTGCTCTGTGTAATTCTGAAAACTGTGAAGTCAGAATCATGACCTGTGTCTCCTGTGGAAGGTATCCAAGTTGGGCATTTACCATGATGCTGATAGAGATTTCTCCTCTTCCCTGTGCTTCCCCAGTTAGCATAGTCAGCAAGACCTCCATGCACTCAAGTGCCACATCATTAAATCATGGCTCTAAATCATATTTAGAGCAGGGCTGCATCTGCCCCTTCAGGTTCCACAGTCTTAACTTCTATTTCTCTTCCACAGCAGAAACCTTCCTTTAAGGCCTGATACTTTCCCTGCTTGAGCAGAACAGCTGCCAAGGGAGTTAATGTTTGTAAAACACAAAAATGAGTCACAGGCAGAAGATTAATTTAATAATCTAGAAACAGATGCCTTCAAGGATGTGTGGTATAGAAGAGGAAACAGCAACTTCTATGATGCCTGTCCTTCTCCTGGCAGGAATCACCTCTGTCTTTCCTCACTGTAGCTTTGCCAGCTACTTTTAAGGTTGGACTACTAGCTTAGAGATGTCTAAGCACAAAGCAAATCTGCAATTGTAGTGACCCTTCATAATGAGTTTTTCCTTTCACAAGACTGCTTAATTTCTATGGAACTGTATGGAAATAGAGGTGGTGTCTTTTTTTCCGAGATGCATCTTCTTTCATCACCTCTCTTCAAAGTTCTGCATAACATTTGAGTGGCTTGAAACTGGAAACTGAGATGTTCTGGGTCTCCTGGCAAGGGTTCCAGGAAGTGATGAACAGTTATTGATAATGGTCTTTTGCTTCAGGAAGGGAGAACTTAGCTGTTTTAAGATCTTTGCTGAATTGTGAGAGTATTTAATATCTTTCATGGGATATTATCTTGCAGTGATTTGTATTGTCAGCCTTCTCAGGTCTGGAGAAAAAGGTAGATGATCTGGAAATTTTTGTCTGGAAAAGATCTGTTTGAGAAGGTAGAGACCCAGATGTTGAAGCTAAGGCTTCTGCCATTATCTGGGGTTTTTTTCAGTGAAATTGCTTAGAAAGGGGGAGGCAAACTCTGCAGGTAAGATACTAATCACACTGTCACTCTGTAACAGGTATTTGCTATTTGAGTGACTTTAAGCAAGACTTACACTGAGTCATCTGTCTGGAGATGACAAAGAGTCATCTGTCTGTGAGGTGAGGTTGGGATTCTTCCACGGTATAGAAGAGAAAAAATAACAAAGATGGAAAGGAGACAAAAGACATTTTCATCTAATAGCACCAGCTTCCTCAAAT
>VXBI01011588.1:1309762-1377790 GCA_013397375.1 Toxostoma redivivum
AGAGGAGAGGAGAGGAGAGGAGAGGAGAGATTTAAACTGTGTTCAGTTATAGCTAGCAGTTTACACTACATATACAAATATCCTAATTTAGGAGTTTACCCTCAAATATTTGTGAATTATACACCCAATGGATATTCTATGTGTTCACTAACATTAATGCTAATGTATAGTCTTGCTCTATACTGATTGTGCTATTGTATGAGATTACAGTGCATTACTGCGTCCAACATTAGAGGCTGAAGAAAATTATGGTCTGTGAGACATGAACTGAAGAAATTTTAGAACTATCTGCTTTGGGCTGTCATCGTTGCTTAGGAAGTTTCATAAAGACCTTGCAGTGATGTCCTAATTTTAAAAGCTTGGGGTTTTTTTGTCAATGGCACTAATGAAATTTCTGTAAGTAAAATGAAAACTGTTGTCACTTTTCCCCCCATTTTTTTTGGCAGCTGACATCTTGCATATTATAAATCAAATAAATTTAAAGAATTAGAATCTGTACCTGTGTGCACAACATCTTATGTATCTTAAAATTATGAAGAAGAAAATCAACCAGACCTCTATTTTCTGTCAGACACATAATTGGGATTTTTGAGTGAGCCTGTATTTTCAACATCAAAATTCACTGAGAAAGAGGATTCATTTCCTAGAGGAAATAAGAATTGTATCTGTTTGTGCTAAGTGTTCAAAAGATACAGATTAAGCCTCTAACCCCACAATTTTTCAGGTGTGGCTTTTACTGTTCCTCCTCAAAATAGTGAGAAAAAAACAGTTTGTGTTATTATATTAAATTGATTAACTTACAGAACTGACTCTTTAGGAGTTCAGTTGTACATCTTTCTAAACCTTTCAGCCTGGAAACAACTCACACACTGCAAGGGAGTGTAAATGGTGTTACTGTCTGGAAACTTCAAAGTAGCCTTGGTCTGATTTATAGAAAATAAGCAAATATCCTTTTAAGTAGCATGCTGATCAGCTGCAGAAACAATTTACTAGAGCCTGTTTAGGGTCAGAATTTAGGAAACTCCTGATGAAGAGAACAGATCATCTTTAGAATTGTCACCTCTCCAATTTTTTCCCAGCTATGATGCGGAGACTATCTTTTCCTAGGTAGGATTATTTGCATTGCTCTCCTCAAGTCCTGTCAGCATTTACTTGGCTTCTCCAAATCCTCATTCACTTTGTTATTTTCCTTGATTTTTTTTTTAAACCTATAATGCTGTATTTTCACCTTATGTTTTAAAAAAACCTGGCTTTCTTTGCAAAAAAAAAAAAAAAAAAAAACCCAAAAAAAAACCAAAAAAAAAAAAACAATAAAAAAAAAAAAAACCGAAAAAAAAAATTTTAAAANAAAACAACAGGATTTACAGGTCTGGATTTTATTTTATATTCACACTTGGGTTTTTCACATCTGTTTCTTTTTTTGCAAGTATTCTAAGGGAACCACTTTGCTTGATTTTTTTAACATTATAAAAGACCTCCAATTCTGTTCCTATGGATTTTAAATATTTTTATGTTCAGCTATTTGCAAAATAAAATTAGTCTTCAACTCATATTTTTTCAAAATAAAAAAGACTATGGTTTTAGGAGGCAGACAGGAAGTTATGCCCTTTTGACCCAAAGAACTAAGAGGAAGGTTGGGAGGAAGATGATAAAGAAAAAGCAAAGGAGAATACAATTTGTATACACTGGTCATGGATGTTAAAAGTTTTAAATTATCCCAGTAGGAGGTACTTGGGGAGCAATCCCAGGCAGAACGTGGAAACATGTTGTAGTGCACCACTATTGACTTTTTCTCCTTGTTCCCTGGAACTGTAACTTGAATATAGCTATTCCCAGACATCTCACAGAAGACTGGATTTTTGTGATCCTTACAAGTGGTTATGTGTGAAATCAGTGTTTATGAAGACAAAATACTCCTGCACAGTATTGTCAATCTAGGAAGTGCATGTTACTGTGGAAATGAAAGCCTCAGCTATACAAGTATTTGGGACCATGATTTCTTTTCTGTACCTTTGGTTTTTTCTCTTTCTTATTTCATACTATTTTTTCCTTTTTTCCTGTATTCTTCTCTAGCTTGCAGGTTTTTATCTTTTGTTTTTAATCTGTTTTTCCTAAACTATTTATATTTATGCTTTTTTACATCACTCAGCTCTCCTTGTGATCTTTCAGCACCTGTGAGAAGGGAAAATGGGGCAAAGCTTATCTTTTTCCATTCTCCAGATGAAAATCCAGAGGTTGCACACAGAGATTTAGAGAGATAGAGGAAGGAGTGCTGTTGCTATACGAGTCTTCTTTGTTTCCTCTCTTCTGCAAGAGCTTATCCTTAGTGAGTCCAGAGGACTCAAGACAGGAAGGGGCTCTGAAATTCTTGCCAGAAATAGAAAGCAGGTAACTTGATCCTCCTTTTATCCTACAGAAACCTGAGGACGAATGGGTGTGCCCAGTAAGTGTGACAGCAAGGCAAGAAATTAGAAACAGTCTCGTGAATAAGGAGGCTGAAATAGAAAAATGGGCAGAGATGCCAGGACTGCAAATTTTACATCTCCTTGGCATGTCGAAGGATAGGGAAAGGTGAAGAATTGCGCTGAGCCCCTGTTGCAACAGCCAAAATGTACAGCTGGATGGTGAGATAGATTACTCCCACAGCCAAGCAGAGGAGTCGCACTGTCAGTGTGCCCCAGTGCTCCTCCTAGCCTGGGGCAGCTGAATGCAGAGCTGGGACCTCGGATCAGGCACAAGGGTCTAGCTAGTAAAGCAAAGTGGCAAATGTACATGGACATCCCTGGTAAACTTGGCAATATTTTCAAAGTCTACCTCATGACATTTTATGCCTTGCCATAGATAATGTGCAAAACACCTTGTACAAGCAAATCATTAGCTGTAATTAAAATGTATTCCACACATATTGGACATTTGAATTTGTGACCCTTATATTTATTAAAACAAATGTTCTTAAATCTGTTGGGTTCAAGTGTAATTGGAGCTTATGTTTTCAGGCACTTACACCAGGCAAATCTGAGCTTAATAAATATCTAAAGACTGATGAAATTGTGATAGAGAAGAATTTGGTCCAGTGTCTTCAAAATCAGGAGATCTATAGGTGGGTGGATATCTCTGCTTCATATTTGCATGGAGAGATGTACATGAGTTTCTCTTGAATTTAATTACTTCATTGTCTTTATAATATTTGACAATTTTTACATATACTTGTCCTCTTAATATTTTTCCATTAAATCTGAAAATGAGTAAGATGTAAAGCTGCTGATAAGCTGAATTGCATGTTTCCACTTAAATCTGCATTCCTTTTTGGGATCTTTTTTTTTTTTCTTTAGAAATGTCCCAATATTTTGCCTACCGCATTTCCAGTATACCTGTACTTAATGCTCTTTCATTTCCTTTGTCTAGCATAAGATGCTGTTATTCCACAAAGTCCCAGGGAGAGTAGGGGGGAAAAAAACATGAGAGAAAAATATTAATTTAGGAAGTAAATCTGCTCAGTGCTTCATCCCAGCATCCTGTCCTCCTACTGCTTTTCATATGACCTTTTTCACTGCACAGATTCATTACTATTGTAAAAACCACAGTTATGGTTCTTTAAAAATTTCAAGAAATCCATGCCCTGTTTTAAAGTAGATGGGATTCACAAATGACAAATCATGCTCTCTTTGAAATTGTTTACATTCAGGAGCAGCTCCAGAAGTTTGCTAATTAAACCCACTAAACCAAAACACCACAGCAATAATGCTGTGCAGAAGGAAAGGAAAAGACAGTATTATCACTCATCTATTTACCATTTCACTGCAGGACAGCACAGGAACCCTAATCAGCTCACAACTACATTGTGTCAGGTACACAATAAATAGCAGTTCCTTCATGCTTCAGGAAATGTGAAATTTGTGAGTATATTTATAGCCAGGTTTGTGGCCCCCTGGTAACTCCTTTCATGGTTACCTGTACAAACATTAGTGCAGGAATCCAGAAATGTTTGCTGCAGGGTACAAACACCTGTGGTTTTCACTGGGCTGAAGCCCAATATAGTTTCACCTCCATGGAAAAGTAATAGCACCTTAGTGTAAACGGAGTGGAATAAAACCCAAAACACTTTGTGCTCTATAAATTAAAGATGCTTTATACATAGATATGTTTACTGAAAGGCCTTCCAATGAAGCATAATTACGTAGGCATCTTTGTAATATACCTGAGTCAATGCTAATGTTAGAAATTACTTATTCTGTGGGCCAGCATTGCTGCTGTTTGCAGCCCTGACCTGTCAGTCTGTAATGAATCAATCTACAGAAGAACTAGACTAACCTGTATCTGTCTCAGCTTTCTTAACTGCAGACCACAAACATTGATAGAACCTAAAATATTTGCTCAGTCTAGACTGAGCAGAGGAATGAAGGAGAACATTGAATGTGCCCTTTGGGAGCACCTTCGGTTCCTTTTAAGGAGGCAAAGTCTATGGCATCAGAAATTCAGACTGCATACAAAAGCAGCAAGTACTAATAAATGGCTCCTTAAAAATAATTTAAATTTATACAAAATAATCAGGTTTGTGTGTCTTAAAGTTTAGGAGTGCATTTAGCATCTCTGGAAAGTGCTGGCTAAACTGTCCACCATAAATACGAGCAGCAGGTGAGACATTGCCACCTCAGGGTGGCACCTTTGCTTGCAGAAATGACCCCAGAGCTGCAAAGGGTGGAATCAGAGACGCACCAAGTCATCCTGTCGCCAGTGTCCCTTCCTGCACCTCCAGCTCCTGCAAATAGAGGCGTGCAGGAAGAGCCATCCCAGCTGGCTGGCCAACAGAGGTGAACCTGTGACCTGAGCCAGCAGCCTGTGATCACATCACACGAGGTCTCTTTGTGCAGACAGGCAGGAATATGATCCCACTCCTCCAGAGAACAGGGCTGTGGTGGGACAGCACTGCTGCTTCTCTCTGCTGGGAAGCTGGGCACTCCATTTTACTGGAGCTACATTAAAAATGGCAGCCAAGGCCAAGTGCTGGGATATTTTTAATCCAGGCAGTGGCAAGTGTGCTGCCTTGCTGAGAATGAGGCATGCCTGGAGCTGAGGTTGCTCATCATTTTGCCTGGCATCCTACTTGGTCACCTATTTTGGGCATGGAGACACACCTCTGGCCACCTGTCCTTTCTCCTGTGATTTCCAAATGAGGGACCTCGAAGGCCTCTCTAAGAGCTCTCAGAGCAGTTGTTTTAGGGCAGCACCAGCAGCTGTGGGAAAGCACCTTGATGGGAGCATTCCACCCAAAGCAGGATGCCTGGAACAAGGATCCTTGCAGCCCTGATGCTCCCACCCGTGCCAGCCACCAGCACTAGCCATGATGGGGGCCCCTCATGCTGCAGTGAAGTTGGAAGCCAAAGGCAGGAATTCCTGACTTGGCTATTCTGAATCCAAAAATCTGAGACTTAAAATGAAAAAAATAAATAATTAAAAAAAAATAGAAGTAGTTAGCTCTTCTTAATCGAGTTAATAATTGATGCATTTTCCAGGCTTGTCTCATCTATCCGAGAACAGGAAGCAATGCCCCTGAAAAACTTCAATTTTCATGTGTTACCTTGGCCCATAAGGGTTACATAAACAGCCTTCCACCTGGGATAACCCAGGGCTGCTCATCCTGTGAAAACACAAGTGGCCAACTGCCCTGTGTCCCTCTCCAGTGCCTGGGATGGATAGGCACCACTCTGGAGAAGGCTTTAAAGGGTTAGCAGGCTGTGAGAGGGAAGGGTGGGGAGCGGAAGGAGCAGGAAGGCGCGGGGGAACCACAGTTCTCTCACAATCATCAGACCAAGTCACAGGGTGGAGGAGGATTTTCCAGATCCTCTGACCTTAAGGTTGGGGAGTGAAAGGAAGAGGAAGCACGTTTGCACAGATCCTCTGTCAGAGCTTCCTCAGGGAGGGGCTCGGCCCTTCTAGCCCTTTGCTACAAGCAGGGCCATGCACACACATAGACACAGCTAAATAAACACAGGAATGAAGTTCAAAGCAGACCCACGAGAGAAAACATCATCTGTGGGAACCTGCAATTAACCCTTGTGTTCATCAGCCCCTCATATCTTAAACATTAGGTGTGTAACCAGACATAAAGGAAGATTTTTGTTGGGTAGCAGGAATCCCTCCCAGTCCTATAGCACTTCCTGAGATCTTACAATCACCTTATGGGCCATTAAGCCGGAGTATGCTTTTGGGCAGGAACTTTAGCAGACTCCGAAAAGCAGGGAAACTGAGGCATAAAGCATAAATTAATTGCTGGGATCACTTGCAATCCTGTGGTAGAGTTGGAGAGGTGGCAGAGACCCCATAGCTCCCCATCACCTACTTTGTGCCTGATTCAATGCCTACTGAAGACACCAGGAGATTTTTATTGACTTTAATATGTTTGGCTTAACCTATCCTGCCACAAAGACATGATCATTTGTAATTTATTGGGCACCTGTCCTGCAGAACAGATATCTGAATCCTCAGCATGGGTTTCTGAGACAGTAAGATATACTAGGAATAGGCCTGAGAAAATCTTTTTTTCTCAAAAAGTGATGGTCAAAAAATAGCAATTCAAAGGTTTGTTAATAATACAACCAAATTTCTCCTATGTTTGGGGGTTTTTTTCCCCCTTTTTCTCTTCTTGGTCATGATTTTTTTTTCCCTTTCTTTCTTTCTTCATTTTTTTTTTCAAGCTACAGGAAGTTTTAGTATGGACCATTTTAGATTAGACACAGGATTCAGTGGGTGAGACCTTCCCTTCAGCAGATTTCAAAGAAAGTTATCACTGTGAAGAGACACTCAGAGCTGCAAAATTAACCAGTAGTTTTTGTTTCCTAATCCTGAATAATTCCCCACCTGAAGAACATTAAGAATAATAACAACCTAGCATGCAAGCGATTCATCTTCTTACAGTGGCAGACGAGCTGCCCAAAATGTGAAATTCAGCAAGAGCTCTTTTCAACAAGTCTTTTTTTTCTGTTACATAATTGTGTGTGTGTCTGCAGCAGTGTGGTCTACTGGTAAGTGAGCCAGCTGAAGTTAGCTGAAATGTTTTCTAGAGTCACTAAACTAACTTGCCAAGGGTAGCAGCCATGTTGGCATTGCCATTAATCCTGTGGCTGGAATTTCATCTTCAGTGGGAAGGCAGTTCAGTGTCCTTCACTGTTAGTCTGATCGTTTGTCAGCATTTGCTCATTGGTGGTCAGTCTTTTTTTGACACCTCTAAGCCATTTTTTTTCCTCTCCACCTGTAGTCCTACATCCTTTTCTTTTATTGGTCCTATGATGGTGGTACAAGGAAACAATAAAACTCTTCTAGTGGCCATATATTTTAATCTTTTGACACTGGGTGATGTTTACACAGCATTTTGTTCACCATAACAGGGAAGAAACAGACCCTTTAAACAATGATTTACAAACCCTTCAATCTGTCATTTTTATATCCAAGAGCCACTGATTCTAACAAATGAGCCAACACATCTGAACATTGGTACATTCTGTATTTTTGATGTTTCTTTTCTTCCAATCATCAGGTTTGATTTAGACTATGTATTTTTCCTCTTTCTTTTGAGTACTTTACTTCTGTGAAATAGATAATAATATTTATTAACTATTACATTCTGAAAGTCTAAATTTTATTCCTACTAGCTAACAAAGATGGCAATAGAGCACTTGTGATTGCATATTATCTCTGCCCATTAAAAAAAAATGCACCATTTACACAGATAAAGGGACCTAGACAAAAGGAGAGCATTGAATGCTGTCTCCTTCGGAGATAGCTAAAATCTCTTGCCTTTCTGATTTACAGCTGAAAGGGCTTTGCCATCAGGAGGTCTGCTGGCACGGAAACCCAGGTGCCAGCACACCTGCTCACTGCTGGATTTCTATGAGCCATGGTGTAGATGCAGCACTTGAAATGCTGGTGAGTGCTCTCTTCCAGGTCATCCCCATTCAGCTCCATCTTGCAGAAAGTCCCCAGGGTTTTCAGTACGGTTCATCTTCAGGAGGCTCCAGAGTGAGGAAAAATGGAAGGAATTGGCTATCTTAGACTGAACTCAATGCATGAATGATGACATTCACACAATCTTTCTGGAATACGCAGCACAAAAATTCAGCATCATCTCCCAAATTGTTGTAATGCCTGTCATCACTTGATGCCATCTTGATAAATGTTGTACATATGGCCTAAGTATCTATTATTGAGTGTTGACCTATTTAGACTCCCAGATGCTTCTGAATAACCCCAATATTCAAGACAGCTAAAACCTCATGTTCAATTTGTAGCTGCTGAGAAAATTGCAACCCTGTAATATTCTGCCAGCTGGACTTCTGGAGACAGTATCAGAACATCTTTAGCAATTCATCTTTCAGCAATTCATCCAGTAGCTGCAATTTGTTGTAGGTGTACCTGTACTTGTTCACTGATAAAAAAGCTCCCTTCAGTCCTTCCTGACCAGGTCATTCCTTTCTGTCTGTAACATCACCTGGCTTTAACATTTGCATCTTATTGGAGCACCAATGTTATTTCTAATAGGAGGAAAGAGCCAGGACTAGATTAAAACATATCCTCTACTACACCAGAGACAGGAACAACTGCAGAGTTTTCAGGAGGAAACCAAAAGTAAATCTAATTTCTTTAACTCAGCATTCCTTTAGTGGCATTTTGGTCCTATAACAGGGAATTTCAAGCAGGAATACCTCATTGCATACTCCAAAGCTTAGTTCTACAGGTGAGGGGAAGAGGAGGACAGTCTTTTTTCTGGAGGCTGGTATTCCTCCTGCCTTCTCTTGGGGAGGCTTTCCTGAACCTGGTGGCACAGGCTCTCCCATCAGCAGCCCCAGCAATGATGCTGGTGACAGCTTCCTCTCCCATCTCCACAACTACCTGGAAGGGGGCAGAGCAGGATGGTGTTCCCACAGGAGGATTTAGTGATGTGAACAATGTACTGTGAAAACTGAAAACCTAAATTTTAAACACAAAGCTAAAAGGAGCTTGGTGCTTTCTCCTCAAGGTCAGGAAGAAAAGCTTCCAACTTGTCAAGTCATGTGTTTTTGCTCTGCCTGTGTGAACGGAGTAGTCATACTGCTCTTGCTCAAAGGCTCCCAAGAGAGGCTGAAACTAAGTTACAACAGATTTTTACATTTCAGGAAGGACATGTGGTCTTTCAAGGAAAAGAATAAACAGTGCTGCTGTTCAGAGCTGCCACTGGAGAAACATGGCAATGCCTTTTCATAAACCAGCCTCTCTCTACTTACTAACTGGACCAGTGCTGTCACAGGAAATCAGACAGCCTGTGCATTGGGCTCTGTGAAGATTGCACAACTACTCCATCTTGTCACCTGAAAAAAGCACTCCACTGGATTTGTTCATGGTTCCTTTGCACAGGGTCCTTCACTTTCTGCCAGTTCATGAGGCTTTTAACACTATGCAGGCAGAGATTTGAGGCAAAATCCCATATCATGTTTTAGAAATTATTCATTTGCCACTCCAGGGTCAGATGTCTGCTGCTAGCTGAGCATTTTGAGTTACAAAAAGTGGTGGTCATGGCTTAGAGGGCTTGCGTTCTTAAATAATTTGCAAAAAAACTATTATGGTATTAATTTTTTTTTTACGATGCTTTCTGCTTTCCACTTAATTTCCATATGACCTATCTCAGAAGGGTAAAGCACAATCTTGTAATAGTGAGGTCAAAAACTAATAGTATAGTCAAATCTTCTAGTAGTCCAAGCTCTGTCATAGTGATGTATAATCAATTATAGCTATCAATCTGGATACCTGAGACAAGCCTTAAAATTTATTTGGGCATAATTTCAGAGAGGAAGAAGAGAGTATCTGGGGAAATCCATCTGTGTGAACCCTCATTACTCCTAAATTTTCTACTTATAAAAAATTGTTGTGACCCAGACTTGACTACTATTTTCATTTTCAAATTTCCATTCTTAGTAGAACACTGGCTAGCTGCTTACTTCTCAGGAGTGGCTTGAAGCATTTAAAGCTGCCCTGATGAAGGAGCAGTGCCTGACACCCATGTCAGCGGGTAGAACTGGCTGGAGGGGTGCCAGCAGGAGTGCAGAGCAGGGACACAGTCAGAGCCAGTGCTCAGGCACGCTGCTGGTGCACTCACACCAAGGCAGGAGAAGGCAGCAACAGCCCCAAACTGAGAGTGAGCTGGCAGGCTGCCTTCCTGCCCAGTGGCTGGAAAGGTGGATGTGATGAAATGAACTGTCCTGCCCATTAAACCCACCAGCACAGCAATTGCAGAGTGAAGGTCAGCCTGAGCCACAACTGTGGGACACTTGGATGTCGTGGATTTGTTTACAGGAGTGGAGGCTAGTGTTAAAATGTGAAGTGTACTGGTGTCTGCAATCATTACAGGTCTTAACTTGTGATTTCCATTAAAAATATCTTTCATCATCTTATTGTTGGGTTGCTTGTTGATTTAGGGTTTTTTAACAGATGGGAACACCTGTATACTGGCACTGGAAAGGAGGGAATTATCCTGTAGCAGGAGCCAATAATAAATTAATTGATCAATTTTTCTTTTGGAGAAGAGGGAACAGACAGTAGGAAGACATGGAAGGAAGTGCTAAATGTTCAATTAACCAAATGAACTAGCAGGTTCAACTTTGGGGAGTGCTTTATATGATATATTACCATGCAATTAAATGGCAGTATGGTGTGTTTCAGGTTACATCAAATTAAATTTTATTTCCTGTAAGCTTTCATGATGAAAATGAAGGCAAAAGCTGATTCCGTTGATCTCTTTTGCTCTAACCTACTGGACAGCTCCTCAGTGGACAAACTACAATTTTCCTTAGGATAGCTGTATATGAACATCATCTAAACTTAAACACTGTGAGTTCATGACTTGCCCCTGTAAATGGCCTCACTGCATGCCTTTGGGACAAATTTAGGATGTCATCTGAGTGCATGCACAGTGTGTATAGCTTACTATGTGATGGTAAATTTTTGTTGCTCTTTGTTTTTTTTTCTTCTTTTCTTTCAGTATTGCCAAAATCCATGATGATGACTAATATTTTTCCAAATGCAGAAGTGAGTCACTTTTTAAAGTGGTTGAAAACTAAAGATGGGGTGGGGGTGTACGTGGGTGTGAGTGTGTGAGAAATTAGTGCTGCAGGCTTAAACAGGTTCATTTTGCCACTTTGTATCAGTCTTCAGTCACTAACATACCCTTCATCTAAGGACTGAATCTTATATCACGTTCCCCTAGAGCATAAACAATTAATATGGTTGTGTGAACGAGGGGGCTTGAAATAACATATGAATGCATTGCAAAGTAGGGATGTACCTAAGTAAATTCTAAAATGTTCATGACTTTAATGAAATTCTTGATTATTGGGCAGTTACTACAGCACTGAAGTATTATTATTTCTTATTCCTCGCATTATAAGAAACTCGAATGGGTTCACTTGCCTCGAATGATACAAAGTGAGTAATTCTTCAGTTCTTGTAGCATCTGCAGTTTCTGTAGTGCACCACTCCTGTCAGTCTGGAAAGGAGCACAACCTGGGGAAGGGAACAAGCACAGCAGGTCAGGGCCGAGCTGAGAAGAGCTAGGACAAAGACTGCTCAAGAGACACTGAGACCAGGTTAGCTCCTACTTACTGATGTTAATTTGTAATTGTCATGACCACTATGATCAAATAAATTTACAAAAACATAATCCAGATTGCTGGGGCAGAGGAACACTGAACACAGGGCTGTTCAAACATCCTGTGTATTATTGGCCCAGAGCCATTGCCAGCTGCAACATTTTTCTGTTAGTGAGATGAAATTGCTGCTCCTGAATGCACACAAATATTTAAACAACCAACATAATATAAAGCAATGGATATAAGGATGTAAAAGTAAATCAGCCTTTTGGCAATATATCTTGACAGGAGAGCAAAAACCTAGAAAATCCCCATCTAAGTTTTGGCAGAGCCTTAGCCCTAATGCTGGCCTCTAAAAATACATTTGTGTATAGATTTGATAGCAAACCCAACACCTTGGGTCTTGGTTTTCCTTTCACCAAAGTATTACTAACACAGCACATTTGACATGACTGTTCCACTTCATCTGAGACCTGCAAAATAAATATTCTCTTTCATTTACAGTGAGTAATAACTATAAATAATTTGCTTTTACAGCACCTTCTCTTGAAAACTGAAAGCACTTCAAAATACTTCTGAGAGGCAGTGTATTATTTTCCCTATTCAAAACTACAGAAGCTATTGCAGAGAAAGTGTCACATTTGGAGTTATGGCTGAAAGAGAAAGGCAGAGCCTTGAGGAGACATCGAGCCCCTTGAGTGCTTTTGCCACAAAACCGCTCAGCAGTAAATGAGAAAACTGCATGCACCATAAAAAGCATAGTCACTCTGAATGAAGTCAGTAGCAGTACCTCTGAAATACTGAGCCATTTTAGAGTCAAAGGATCTTTATAAAACCTGTTCATTTGAAGTACTTCTCATGAGGCATTTTGAGTCAGATTCAGCCTACTAAATAGAGGGGGAAAGTGCTAACTCACATTAAGGGAAAGGTCAAAATTGCACAGAGTAGCAAATGTGGGAAATAACCAGGCTGTCTACAGCTCAACCCAAGGTATGCTGATGTCTGAAGACCTCAGTCCTGCCACCCCACGTGCCTCAGCAGACTCCTGTTGACTTGATGCCCCTCTCAGTGCAAAGATCTTCTCTCACAAAGGCACTTTATGGCCCCGAAGTGTTCACAAGGCTCACTTTTCTGCAGCGTGAGGGTAGAGGGAGCTGGGCTGACACGAAGCTGGGTTTGTGCTGTCTCTGTGTCTTGTGACGGGAACTACAGCAATATGTTGCCTAGTAATGATCTTTCCAGGGACTCAAAAGGCTTTATAAATTTTTAATGCTGCAAATTCGTTTTCTGATAGCCTTAATACAGGTTTATGGTTTCAGTTTGTGAAACAGTAGCTGGTGTATGTTCCCAGTTATTAAGATCCTACTTTTTTTTGTTTAATTTTCAGTAGTATCTCAATTTTGTGTGAAGTTGCTTTTTGAGCAAGACACTTGGCAAGTTTTATCAATCTCAGCTCATTGTTCTGTGTTGGCCACAACACAGGGTCATTCAGGTCTCGTGCAAATGAATTTTAGAGTGGTTTTGAGCTCCCTGTGGAATGGCTCCTCCTTTACACCATGGTGAGTGCAGGATAAGGATCAGGCTATAGATATTTACAATTTATATTCCCTAGGTGATATGAGTAGTGAGTATATCCATTCTGCTCTGCTTACAGGCATTCATCTCCTGTAGTATAATTTTTAAAGTAGTTCAGTGAAAAGACATTTTTTTCTCTTCTTTTTGATCTCTCTCTACTTTTAGTTACTGTTGTTTAATTTTTAAGGACAGAAGGCAGACTCGTTGAGCTGCTTAAGTCTGTTATTAATCACTCCAAGTCAGCATGGTTTGTGTCAGCTGCTAGTCTAATGCAGAAGAGGGCAGCAGAGGCAGGAACCGTGCATCTACCCATGCATATCTTTTTGTGGCATGTTTGTACCTGCTCTTCCCTGTTTTTTTGTCATTTTAATCCTGCTCCAGTTGTATCATGGACACACTGACACCATAAGGTCTGCAGAATCAAGAGTCTTTGCCTCTGCCTGTGGCATGTCAAGACCCCACCGTGACCAACATGGATCAAGTGAGCGAAGTGGCAGAGAACAGAGCACACAGTGGGAAAAAAGGGTTTGTCTTCACCTGCCTGGCTGCAGCCAGCTGTGAAGCAGGTAAGAACACTGGGAGAACATCAGTGCTGCATGTCTTGCTCCTGACTCCTGCACAAATCACGAGTGGTGATGGTTTGGCCTCTGTCACCAACAACCTCTGGTCATCGTGGATGAACACTCCTATTCCCTAAGGAGGAGTAGTTTGGATACTCTGCCATGGGCAATAAAATGTTCATGGAGATGGTTGGTCTTCTCCTGTCTGAAGAGCATACATCGGGGTGCCTTCTCTGCAGCTCTCCCCTTTCTTTACTCTTCTTTCTTTACATCTCTTCCTTTCTCCTCTTAAGAAAACTTTGCACAGGAAAATGTATGTGTTTGGCCACTATTCTCTTCCATCAGTGCTTCTGGAAGAGCTCATGATTCCTTGTTATTTTACCTGGTTTGTGCAAATTAGAATGTAGCACTTGTGTTTGAATGGAGAGAACAAAATAAGTAATGGTATGATGTGTTAGGCAGTTTTTCCTCTTGAAGACATAATGAGGCTGTTTACTGCTGGGTCATTGTTTGTTCCCGTAATCTCTGTTGTAAAACCTCTTGCTGCCACCATCAGGACACAAATGTAAAATACTTCTTTTTTTTATTTTTTTTTTACATTATACAGTATCAAGCAAGTCAGTAGAAACAATAAAAATGCCACCAAAGCATAAATCTCTTGAACGTACACAACAGTATAGACTGGATTGTTAACTCTCTGGAGAGACATCCATAAGGAAATGTGTGTGTGTCTCAGGAGATATGTCTAAAATTTGTGCAATAGTCATCTAGTAAATAAAAATATAATAAAAATAACTTGCATTGAACATATTCATGGACATGAATTAGTGACATTTAATTATAACATTGTAAAAACATTAAGACTATTTTTGCCTATACTTCAATGCACCATATATGGCTCATTGAATACTATCTTCTTTCCATGTTGATGCTGCCAGCATTCATGAATTCTCAGAGAGCTTTTGCTTACAACCCAGAAACCTAAATTCTTAAACATTCTTTCTGCCACTTTGCAAATTCAGTTACCATTTTCTATTAAATATTCAATTATCTGACACCAAATATAGCCAGGAAGTACCATGTCTGTCTACATGGTATCACATGTCTATCATCAGGAAGTATTGGAGGAGGCTGGACTGGGCAGAGTGTCAGGAGGTGGAAATTATCCCCTTCTAATGTGATGTATATTAACAGAGAATGTGGTATTCTCTGTATAGATTTGTGTAGTAGCTTTGTGTAGTCCAAACAAGGAAACACTAATACAACAGCAAATAATAAAGGTTTTTCAGAGTACATTGCAATGCAACACACCAGACAGCTTTTGCAGCCAAGTATGTGGAACAGCATGTGCTCCACTGCCCCGTCTGCATTAAATTTTTGTTTACTCCTATTCACTAATAATATCCCAATCCAGCTGAATACAGTTTGGACATTTTCAATTAAAATTATATCACCCTTAAATCAAACTGTCTCCCTTGAAGAAGTTAAGCTACCCTGCTTCAATGTCAGTAGCTCCCTACCTACGGTACAGTTGCTCCAGTCCACTGCTGTGCTCTTGCTGCTGTGGCTAAGGACCCCAGAATCCCCATGCATGTGCAAGCAAAGCAAATACATAAAGAATTTATAGGCACACTAAAGGTAAGTAGATATTTACTGTTGGCAGTTACTCGCATACCTGCATCCTCATTGTCTGATGACATCACAGATATTCTAAGGAAAGCCCTTGTGACTTTACTGCTTTAATATGTGTAACCCAGCTCTGAGAAATTTGTAGGAAGAACCTTTGCTTTCCTGAAGGAAGGTGGCCTAGTCTTTGATAGCAAGTTGTTTTGGGACAAGTTTGTCCTTTGATGGTTGTCTCAAAAAGAACTTTCTGTAATTCTCAGTAATTCCTTTAAAAGGATATGTGCATTAAAGTGGAAAGCAGTGGGAGTGGGAGTACCAGGAGAGTGAAGAGCCATTCATTATGGTCATTTATGGGAACAGTTTTGAGAACACATAGGGCTTTCTCCACAGCTCAATAAAGGGAAGCATTTGGCCGTGATGGGCTTATAGAAGAGATCCCAGAGAACTCCATGGAGGAAGAGGCCGTGGGAAACAAAAAAGGGTGCAGAGTTAGGATAAGCAGCCTGCAGTTTTGCACATCACAGCTGACAATCTCTTACGGGATAGATGGAAACTTCTTCTGGACTACATTTCTTGAAGTGCTGGGGTCATCAAGAAGGCTGGAAGAGCAGGAGAGTGCAGACTACAGAAGAACTGGCAGGTTTGAGGTCTAGGTTTGAGTCTGGCAGAGGTCTTCCAGTCTTAGGAATGGGGCAGAATGGTTCCTGGGTAGGGGACTCCTATAGCTGGATTTTAACTTTGGAAGAACATAATACCAAAGGAGCACAAAACAAAACAGCAACTTCCCAGCCTGCTTAGCTCAGCTGATTCAGATGTGGAATCAAGGCAAGGTATCAGGTATGTGTTACAGCAGACCAGTAAGGACCACCAGGCTGCTGGGAGGGTGGTGTTGCACAGCTGCAGTCATGCTGAAATTTGCTTGTGCTCCGAATGAACATTTACAGACTTTCAGGAAAAATACTTCCAATTATCTGAGTTTCCATGGGGGTCTATGGAGGAAGACGTGATCCTTTAAAATCAGCCTCTAAACCATTTACCATCCATCCAGTTTTATACAGTGCTAACAGCTCAGATTACATCCAGATGGGGAAATGGTGTGGCTGTGCTATTCCTTCAGCCAGTTCACCCCACTGTGGAAACACGCTCTGCTCATGCTCTCCTGCTGGAGCAGGTGACTGGCTTTGCTGTATTGTCACTCACACCTGGACCAGACATGGTCTGTTCAGTGACTAAATGCAGGAGGAGTAGTTTTGTGTGAGGAGGAACTATGAAGGTCTGATACTGTCTCATGTTTGAATTATCTGGAATCTAAGCAGACATGAACTCTAGCAGATGATTTTCATCTACTTGAGAAGAAATGGTTCATAATGTTTCTCCTCTGTGATGCCTAAAGAGAGCAAAATATCACAGCCTTGCCCTCAACAGAGGCACTAGTTAGCTTTTTCTTCCCTTCCCACTTACTTATTTTCATTTAATTATACTAAGCATCATGTTTTTCAACTCACAGCAACTGGGCTAAGCATGCTGGATTATTACTCTGCTGCTGGGAGTAACATTCTCAGACACATGTAAAGTAGTTTCATTTTGTAGGTGCTCACCTCCAAAACAAACAAATAAATCTGTCTGCCTGCACCAGTGTAGCATCTGCTTGCTAGCCTTCCAGCACAGAGCTAGAAGAAGACAAAAATAGAAGAAAGCTGTATTTCTGATATAGCTGAGTAATAAGAGCTGTAAGCAGGTTTTTGTGACCCTCTAAGGATGCTCTTTGCGGGAAAGGTACCCAAGTAATCAGAGTACTAGGAGTCCTACTCTCAGCTCTGGAGAACATGTTGGGGTTGTACTGAGAGTAAAGCTGTGGAAAGCTGCTATTCTCTGCACCAAGAGCAATACAGGACAATCTGAAGCAATATTTTAGTGGGAACAACCACTCTTGTTTTTGTGCTTTCCAGAACCAGAGGCAAAAATCCCTCCTGCTTTTATTAATGCACTGGGTATATGGATGGTTCCCTTTCCACATTTCAGGTATGTTTGCATATTGTATTACAATTACCTGCAAATGGATTTGATAGTGACAGATTCCAGCTCTGAATATTTAAATAGTCAGACTGGATTGATGTACCTCTTTATGCAAAGATGAGATTCTCTTTTTTTCCCACGTAAAGGCACTGAAGGGCAGGGGGGAAAGCAAAGAGGAATGTGGGAAAGACATGAAAAAAGAGGGAAAAGGCACCTGGAAAGGGCAAAGGGAAATGGAAAATGCTCCACACACAAGCCTTCTTTGGCTCATGAATTTAACATATGTGTAGTGTTTCTTATACCAAGTCATGTGAGCAATTTAAACTAGCCCCTAGGCAAGTCTAATCTGAACAAGCTGCTCTGAGACAAGCTACAAATTGCAGGATTTAATAAAAAGTGTTAGCAGAACAGAGGATAACACAGGAGAGGAAAGGCTAATATAATTTCAGAACGAGAAATGAAGTCTCTATGAGCAGATCTTAAAAATATATTACATTGAGGTAGCCAAGGCTGAAAAGGAGATATTGCATCAAAATTCTACACAGTTGGAGACATAAAGTGCATAAAGTATCCTGACGTTGACTTCCTATCCATGAAGAGTGACACAGTTCTTTTATCTCATTTCCATCCCTGTTGTGTCCTTGTCTTGTATTGTGTCACTACCATTAGGTGTCACCACTCCACAGCAGCAGTTTACTGAGAAGGTAAGCTAGAAACTCTTGTCTAACATGACAGATGCAATCTTTCTTTCTTAAGTGTTCCTCTACTCCTACAAAAGGATTTTCCTGGTTAGCAAGCAGAGTCACTGCAGCGGACATCAAGAGTGGCACTGGATGAGGAGGTTCTGAAAGTCCCTAGCATTGTTGGAATAGTTTGGTTCCAGGCTCTTAATATTGAGGTTCAACTTCAGTGTAGGTTCAGCCTCAACCCTGCGAAGCAAGGCTCCCACCTGGATTTCAGAATGCTCACTTGCCTTGCTCAAAACTCGTTTGGCTGGAATGAGCTGGGTCTGAGCCTTTGCCACTGCACCTGCATGTGGTGCATCTTGGATACTCATCATCTGTGCTCGTCCAACACAGATGGACGAGATGCCCAAGAGTCTGTCTGTGGGTTCACAGCAGCCAAAGTGGCAATGGGGCTAATGTGGCTAATTGTGTTTCATGAAGAAAACAGAGCTGGAAATGTGCTCTTTTTGCTCTGCCTCATGTATTGTAACTCACTACAGCTTCCCTGCAAGAAGAGGTTGTTCAACAGGGGATTGAACATTGGTACAACACTACTCCTGGGACATACAATTGCCATCTGCTTGGCAAAACAGATTTTGGAAATATCAAAATTATTTGTTAACTGGTCACAATTACAGTGGTGGCCAGCAAACCTCACTGCAGTTTTCATGGAGTTAAACAACTCTTTACACAGAAGTTTTTATAATAAACTATTAACAGTGGCTGAAATGTCTAGCTCAAGCAGTTTAGGTCTGTGCAAGCTTGGCTTCCAAGAAAATCCTCAAGCAAAGAGTAAGTTGTTGGCTCCCAGAGCTGCTGCCTGACCCCACTCCTTAAAGAGTGGGATGACTCCAGACCCTGAGCACAGTGGCCACAGCAGGGCATGAATTGCCAGATTGCAACCAGCAACATTTTGCCAATTAATTAAATATCTTTGAAAAACCAAGATTTTTTTTAGAAATTGAAGGTTCAATTTTTGTCCTGTAACTGATACTTCCTTAGCAACATAAACAAGCGACTGAATGAGAGAACATGAGTCACAATGTGAAATTAATACCATTTGTAATTTTTGCTGATAGGTGAGGGCTCTGTCACACTGACTGCTGCTGCCAAGTTCATTTTGGCTGGAGACTGTGCAGACCCATTTCTTGGCTGTGACAACCTCTTCTGTACTATTGGGAGAGTAACACCAACTGAGCCGAGTGAGAGGGCCCTTCTTCCTACCTTTCACCCTTCTCCCATCAGGGGAGAAAGCTAGAGGGGTTCCTTTCCTTTCCATGTTCTCTTGCTCCTTTATTAAGTTGTATCCAAAGAGGTTGCAGGGACCCTGTGATGCTAGGCGCTGCAACTATATGCCTTCCCCAAAAAGGCTTTGTAGTCAAAATCATAAGTGAGATGAAGGGGCAACTACTCTCATTTAGCAAAACTTTTGAAATTAGTCACAAAGAGCCTCTGGCAGAGCCCAGAGGAGCATGACATGATATTCTCTGAAATCCCAGTCAGTATCTACGACAAGATCCATGCTAAGCAGACCAATATCCTTCCAGTCAGACACTACACTCCTGAGCAGAATATATGGCTTGCCAGGAACAAAAAAGATATATCTCTTTAGGAATACAACTGATTAAGAAATTCCAGAAGCAGACTGAACGAAGGACTCACCTCACTCAGTACCTTTATCTTTTTTAAGAACAGCATAAGATGTATGGAGTGATTTTTTACCCCTGTTGTAATCTCCCAGGTCATGGAAACCTGCACTTTAAAGATTTCAGGAGTTGGAAGCTGCATCCACTCAGAAGTGTTTTAAAATACCATTAGATCTAGACTTTAGAACTGTTTAACTCTTTTGAATCTGTTTATAGTTCCAGTGTCCACAACATCCTGTGACAATGAGTTTCATAGTTTAAATGGCTGCGTTTAACTCAACTGCATGGAAAAACTGGTTTGTTTTTCATACCTGCTTGCCAAAAATGTCACTGTATGCCTCCTAGCTCTCCTTTCATGAGGAACAATAAACAACCATTCCCAGTTCATCTTCCCCAGACCACTTGTAATTTTGTAGACATCTATTTTAAAAAATGTTTAAAAATACATTCCCTAAGTTTTCATCAGTGCCTTCACAGAAATATAAAACCTGTTTCATATTACTTGGGTTGAAGCTTGCTGTGGCTATTGTCCAGCTACATATTTTAGCAACAAAAGTAAATATGTTCAGCTCAGCCTCTTGCATCATTCTGTGTATTTGTCTAGCAATACTGCTTTCTCCCTTTCAGGGTTTGGTAAGAAGTATTTATTTAAAAGCAAGATTGGATGAATATGTCCTTCATTGGACTGTCTCAGACACTCAAGGGTACTCCAAAAATCAACTGGGGAAAATCAGGGAGAGTTGGAAAGGTCGCAGTTCATGGCCCTGAATGAAACCTACACACCCTTGCCTCTTGGTATGAGGCCTTTCCCAAGAAGGTCTTGCTTCCCAGGACTGGAGCTCTCTATGCACAGAAAGGGCTGCAGGCATCCTGCTGTAGCAATGTCTCATGGTTGAGGTTATGCACTATGGGCCAAGAAGAGAAGATCAATGCCTCCACTGAGACCACCACACACGTGGAAACCTGGATCTATGGGATGTTTCACAGGATTTTAGGGAAGAGACTTCCACCTGAATAGCATATTTAATCAGTTCATGCATTATATTCCATGTCATGCAATAAATTGTAGGAGAAGTAGGAAGACACTTCTGCCTTCTGTGAAATATCCATGGCAAAAAAACAGCTATGCAAGAAGTATGGAAATTTCTTCCTGTGTTGTGAAAAGCTGGCTGTGCCTGTGGTAAGGGTCTCCAGTTGTTCTCAGACTTGAAGCATCCACATACAGACAAAGGGGGAAGTCTACTAGTACATCTATTTAGGGACACTGCACTTTATGGCCAGAACACTGAGGGCTTTGTGGGTATTTCTGCAAAAGAGCTGAGATATCCGGAGCAAAGAAAAAGCAGAGACAATTAATGAAGAGCATGGCAGGGAGCAGCTCATGCAGAGTAAACAGTGGTACTTATTGACCAGCAACTGAAATGAGGATAAGAAAAGGCTTGCCTGGGTTTGAGAAATGGAAAACAACAAACTGTGAACAGGAAGTTGCTGTTTACACCCTTACAACCCTTCACTGAGGAGTGATAAAGATTCCCATTATCATTCAGTGATTTTGGAGAAAGCACTTGTCCTTGATTCTTTTAATAATTCTTTTGCTTCCTTTCTCTCTTTTTTATTCTTTTTTTTTTCTCCTCTATAATATTGTTTGATTCAACTTTTCTCAACGCTTATTGTGAAAATGCAGAGTTTGCTAAGTTCTGGCATAGAATAACACCATTTTTTTCAGCTTTAACTCTACAAATTGAGGCCAATACTGATGCCAGGCAAAACCTAGCAGAAAAGTCACAGGGGGAAAATTCAGGCTTAAAAATATGAACTTCTTATGCATCTGAAACAGAGCTTTTGAAATTTGGACAACATCACATAAGGCTGCATGGTAACATAAGCATTGCTCTAATGAGTAGTCTTCAGCTCACGCTCCAAGTCTGTGCATTAGAAGGGGCAGAAATACAATATCAAATGGTTTGCAAAAATTTCCATTGGTTGGTGCTGCAGCAACAGCAGAATGCTGTGGGTGACTGTAGTAAACCTGGCGGAAGAAATAAACAATGCCTCTGCAACCTCAAAAGTTACAGAGATACTATTGCCCTAACTGGAAAGAGGAATGCATGACTGAACTTTTCTTACAAAATTGTAAGAGAAGTGTTTGGTGTTTAGTACATATTTCGTCTCTGCTCCCACTCTTGAATAAAGACATCTTTAAATCTTTGAGTGTATAAGACTTCTGCTTTTTGATTAAGTCTTTGAGTAATAATGTATTTTTCCTGCACAGTTCTTTTGTTTCTACTTGTGTTTTTGCTCTGATTTACATTCCTGCTCTGAATATGGGTATGACGGACAAATATCCAGATAATTACTTACACCATTTCCCTGAAGAATCTAAGAAAGGTTCCAAGAAGTCAATCTAAGGGCAAAAAATTATCAAGGCTAGTTAAGGGAAGTCCAAGGTACTGATCTACAGCAGGCCTGACAACAAGTTCAAAAGCAGCCCAATTGCTGCATGTCAGTGTGACCAGATGGCATGGCGTTGTGCAGAAGCAGGAGGTCATGGATGCCTCTCTGTGCATCTATCTGCTGGTGAAAGAGATCTAGGGGCAATTCCATAGCACTCCTGTTAAACAAGAAGCTGCTGCCCGAGCACTCTCACACCTTTCCAGGAGTTGCACACACCACCTGAGATTGTAACTCCTGGGACTGGACTCCCATCACAGTGAGCAGCTCCATGAGCAATGGGTATCCCTTTCAGCTCGTCACTCACACATTCCCCCACTCTCAGATACACTAGATGGACCCTAGATTTCTCATGGAAAAGTCTCAGCCATCAGAATTTATAAAAATAAACAATTTCATAGAGTGGTACAGCAGCAGATCAGCCTGAGCTGGATGTCTTTGGAGACACATCCCCCCACTCCTGCTCATCACATGCCATTCTTGGTCCAGCTGTAATTTTGGTCTGAGGTCTTCTAACACCTTTGTTGGATTCTTTCTCTGTGTCCATGCAGGCAGGCCATTCATTGCTCTTATATTGTCAAGTTGTGGCTTCTGGTGAGAGGTATAGCCTCCTTATCTTGTGGTTTACACTTGTGGGGTATTTGCTCCCTGGCAGAGCATGAGAAAAAAAAAAAACACTTAGGATAAATGTGTCTTAGCAACAACCAAAATATCAGTGTGTTATCAATATCCTCATACTAAAGACAAAACACAGCACAGTACCAGCTACTGGCAAAATAACTAATAAAATTATCAACAATTAATATCTTTCAACACTCCTAACTCTAAAACAATATCCCAAGTTTATCCAGAGGCCAGTTTGTATTCATCTCCAGAGTAAAGGTCTCTCAAAGATGAATCCTAAGTAAATAACCATGAAATCTCCTCTTGGAAAGCTTTAGATATTAAACAACAGAAAAAGTATCCTTTTTGCGATCGTTGAGTTTATTCTGCAGGAAGATGAGCATCTGCAAACTACTTAAGTGAGCATGCTTTGTGTGAAACATATATACCATCTCTTTTGTTTCAATGTTAGTTCTTGGATGCTTAAAAGTTAGTAAGAGCTTGTTTCTTTGGTATCTCACGAGACAGAAAGGACCCACTCACTCAGAAGCAGAAGTTTTTTAAATTGATGCTGAGAAGATTGTAAAGATAGTAACAGTTATAGATATATGTAAAACATAGATGATTTCTTCATATACCACAATTCTGTCTGTATAAAAACTTTTGTATGCACTAGGGTTTTCAGATGGAGAAGGATGTTGCAATCCACTGCTGCTACATGCAAGTAACATGATCAGGAAGAGGAAGTGTTGTCATCTATGGCATTTACAAATATTTAGCAAAGGAAAAATTTGAGACAAAGCATAATCCTGAATGGGCAAAATGGTGTAATAGTCATTTAGCATCAAATTAGCAGAAGAGTTAACTGTGCATCATCCAGATTTTTGGGTTTGGGGCAGGAATTTTCCTTACTTGAGCCAGTCATGATGACACCCTGAGACTGCCAGATCTCTATGCACAATTAAATAACGTCCTCTGGAGAAGAAAACACACTGCAAACCTTGAAGCAGTAAAAAGGAACTGTGCCATAACTGTGTAGAAATATAAATATAGTCATTTCAAGTAGCAATTTTAAAGTTAGTTACTTAATAGTGTATTCCAAAGTTGTAGGTTAACATTATCAAATGTGTATTGTGGTTTTTGGATGCTTTCCTTTTGAAATAATACAAGTGATTCTGAACATCAAATCTCTCTAGTAGCTTAAACATATCCTAAAAAACACAATCAAAAAGCAGAGGCTAATTTTTCTGGTGGTGTAATCTGTGTGCATGTCTAGCAACGTGGAAATGATATTTAACAGATCATCTGACAGCATGAAGTGTTCATTAACTTCTACAAGGAAGACAGCACTGAGGAAGTGTCTTGCTCAGGAAAAATAAAAGAAATAGAATAGGCATTCTCAAGCAGTGTAAAAAAAATGGAGAATAAACTACTACTAAGATATTGCTTTAAAATATTTTCCACCTATATGTCCCAGGAAACTCGACCCATTAATGTTCATTCATGTACAAAATGGAACAGTTTCTAGTACATCATTATGCTCAAGTATTAAGTGCTCAAGATGTTAAGAGCTACTGGAGAAAAAGTGGATATCTAATTTACCCTTTTTATAAGTGAATGTGTAAAGATGCCAGGGTAGTCCAGAGGAGCCATAGAACCACAGTGCATTGGGGTCTAATGCCTGATTGTGGCCTGAGTGTATTTTAATTGACAGGTAGGTCAGCATCCTGTCTAGTTTATATTATTGTTGTTCCAGTGACCCAGGTGGAGCTGCAGGTACATGCAGCACCTGAATGCCCAGAGCTGTGTAAAGATGTTGGAAATTTTTGATGAAAGGATTCAATTGCCAGCTCCTTGGTGCCATTCTGTGTTCAGAGTCCCACGTGCTGCTCTGTTAGTGTGCCAGGGAGCTGCAGGAGTGGGCTGCTCCTTGGGGACACTGGGGCCGAGCTGCCACCAGCAAGGGCACAGACACAGCACCTGCACGTGGTGAGTGATGGCAGCAGAGACTGGGGACAGCCTGGCCCAGCTGTCATCCTCACACAGCTCTTTTCCCAGGAGCTGGTCCACGGCTGGCACCACCACAGAGCTGGCCAAGGCTGCTGGCAGCCAGACTCCTCAGTGGAGAGAGAAGGATGCAGAACAGATTGGGGTCCTTGGGGCCAAAAGTTTGTGGATACTAATGATGACAAGCCAAAACTTCTCCAATGAAGATTAAATTCTTTTGCATTGCTTATCTTACTTATATGATACACCGGTTCGCCCTGTGCAGGGGTCAGAAGCAAACAGCAGCTACTGTTGCAAATTGTTTCAGCATTTTCTGAGGGCCAAGATTCCCCTCTTCTCTCTCTTAGAAGCCAATAGGTTTAGCACTTGGCAGTCTCTGTAGGAGAACCAAGGTGGAGTAAAGGACTTGTATCCTCTTAAATTGTCAGTTCATCATATTTACATTGGATGTCCTGACCTGCTAGAAAGTTTGTGAACAATTTGTCATTGTCTGTTCCTGCTATTACCCCTTAATGAGCATTTATAGTGACATTTTCTAATCTGTTCTACCTCATCTCCCTACTTACTGATTAGTTCAATTCACTACTTACTTTACTTACTGCATGAGTGATATGCAATTAACATAAGTTATTAAGTTTGAGAAGGGGTCCTATCTTCTTTTCCTCATCCTTAGAGTAATCATCAATATAAAATTTCCAAGATTCTCAGTTCTCCTAAGTTTGTGTTGCATCATTACTAATGACATGAAGTGTTTTTTAACATTTGCAAGCATATTTTGCTTTTCAAAAATCACCTTGATGAAGGTTAATTGAAATATTTGGCAGAATTAAAGGTAAGTAAAATGCACTTAGTTAAATACATATATGAATACAACCCTCAGAGGACAGAATACTTGGAATTACACAGTCCCTAGGGCTTGAACACACTTAAAACAGATGCTTTAGCAAGATGCCATTAACATGCTTATGCTGATACTTCAGCCCACACCTCCCCACAGTGTTGCTTTGCTACCAGCCTGTGAATTCAGCAAGACTGAATTTACCCTTCAACCTGCTCTTATCTTGTTGGTTTGGTCACAGACCAGCCATAATACTGACTCTCCATGAGCTTTTGATAAATTGAGGGTAATAAAACACACACATGATGGAAAGCTAGGGAGGACTAGAAGCATCAAAAGAGATGAAGGTTAAAGCTGAGTGTAGATAATTACAGAGGCATTTGAAAAAGAAATCTGTGCAAGAATTCTACTATCAATACTGAATTGTTTGCTCCTCCAGATTTCATTAGTGCTCATTCAAATTGTGCTTCTGCAAACAACTGTGGAAGTCTTCCAGCCAAGCGATTCCTCACCTTGTGCCTCCTGTGGACTTTGCCTATGAGGAAGCCATCCTGAACTGCACTAGGATTCTCAGGAAGGTCTGAAAAGTGTGGGGAGCTGTGTCTGGGCTTGCTGGCATTGCAGCTGTCCTGGCTCCACATTGCCAGCTGAGGAACAACAGCACCTTGGGGATGTGTGGGAAGGATTTGGTAGCACAGGAGAAGGTAAAGAGGTTGAGCTGACCTAGATGACTTAGGTGAGAACAAAATACCCTGCAGGTGGAGAGAGGCTGACCTTGTAAAACCCTGCTCAGTGCCCTGAGCTCCTTGTTCCTCTTCCTTTCACCTTTGCCCATGCACCAAACGAGAATGCCTTTCTGGGACTTTAGAAGCTGTATTTTTACAGCAAAACTTTGCCTCTTGGGTAGTGGCTTGAGCACTATGAAAGCTAAATCTGAAAACAAGAACCACGACTAAGCAGGTATGAAATTGCTTACAAGACTCTTCTTTTATGACTAAAACCACTGTCAGCAGAGTTCTGTTTTGAATTAATTGCTTTTCTTATCCCTTATTGTTTTATGACAGATGAAATTGCCTGACTGGATGCCAGCACACATGAACTACTAAGTGGTTCTTGCATCTTATTTTATGGCCTGACCTCTGTTTTTAAATAAACTGCCTACTAAACAAAATAAGCTCCCTTGATTTTCTGATGACATATATATGTGGATTTTGAGAAAGGGAAGTGAGCATGGCAGGAAATTCAGAAATCATGAAAGGAAAAATTTTATGGTTATTTTTTCTCCCTTCTACTGAAACTCCTTCCTTGTCCTGACCTAGTTTGTCTGGGCATGTGGCTCTAGTCTAGGAGCTTATACAAAGCTCCAGGGTATCACTGTGGATGGTGCTCACATCCCCTCTTCTTCATGTATTTCTCACATTGCCATCTCAGATTCTCATCCAGATGGGACAGCTGGGGCAGTGAGATGCTCTTGAGAGGCCCATGGGTTTTGCCATCAGCTGATGAGCACACAGAAACCATCTCTTGGTCTTGCACAGTACATCAAGCCTAGCATTCCTCCTGTGCCGTCAGCTTCCCACAGCTCTTGGTGCGCTGCTCCCATGGCTGTGCACACTTGGGCTGAAAGTGTGCTGCTTCAGAAACCAATTTCTGAGAGTGACAAGGGTTAGATTCTGCCTTTGCCATTACATATTCATGGTTTCCAGCAAAGCTGTGTTAAGAGTACTTGCCCTTTGTTGCCAGACTTTTCTGTCAAGTTGTCTCTTAGCTCTTATTACACAGAGAAAATTTCTCTTGTGTATGCTCTCATTTGAGTGCTGGCTGCTGGTTGGGTGGCTGATGCAAGATTGCTCATGGTACAGAACTATCTGCTTTCAGTGTGTAGTTCAGGGCACCAAATTAGTTTTACTGAAACTGTCTGAGTGCACAAAGCCAGGGCCAGAGCACAGCTCACCAGTCTCCTGCTCTGAACACCAGGCACATGCATCCTGCACTCCTCACAGCTGGGTGTCTTGGTCTTTTGCCTTGGGTTCTAATTCCTTACTCCTTTTACGTGCAATTGGCCGTGGAGCTATTTCCTCACTTGGAAAAAGAGAAATGTGGGTGATCATATTACTGCTCAGCATCTGCTGACCACCCACAGACAGGAGATCTCTTTTAGTATCTTTGTGCTGAACTGTGCAATAAATAAATAAGTAAATAAATTTGTGACAAAAGGATTAAAAAAGAGGGAGTGCCTAAAAAAGCATTTTCAGTGATACTAAGTAAAGGTAAGCAGGGATGCTAGGGTCTCATAGCTGTTCTGTAAGCTACTCTTAGCTAGTGCACCTACAGGCTCCAGTAGGATCCACTGAAGCCTCAGGGCTTTCCTATCGCTGAAGTTCTCACTTTGAGGACAGAAGAGTCAGGCTGTGTTACTGCAAGCCAGGATATGGCCTCTGGCCTTCCACTTTCCCTCTTCTCCTGTGCCTGTTTGACCTGTCCCCATTCCCAGTGTTTCTGACTCAGGTGAGGTTGAGTTCGGTTTTTTCCATCTCAGTTTAAGAAAAAGGGTGAATGTTTTTGAAAAGTTTAACCCCTTTGTTCAGCTTTTTGAACCACTAAAATGTGAAAATACTTTCCCTGTGCCTGCTCTCAGTTCTGCAGCTGATCTTGCGAGACTCTGCAGCTACCCCTGCCAAGGAACAGCTAGGCTGCCAACCAGACCCGGATAGGGTTTGCTCTGTTCTTCCCGTTTCAGAGTCGCAAGGCTTTTCCTACAGCTGTCTGGGAACAGCTTTGATTTCCCAAAAACTTGATTTTTGCCTCTGGGGTAGAGGCAGCTAGGAAAAAGAGGAAAAGATTGGTACCTCCCCGTCGGGGAATCGAACCCCGGTCTCCCGCGTGACAGGCGGGGATACTTACCACTATACTAACGAGGAACTGTACGAGTTAAGCTCTTCCAGTAGAGCCCTTATTCTGTTTGGTAGCTCGCAGTCTGGTGAAGGCCAATTCGGGCCAACTGCATGTCTCGGTTCACCCGCTCCGCCTCTCTGGCAATGCACTATGGGTTCTGTAGTTCTTTCGCCGTTCCCCCGCCCTCTCCGCGCGGAGGGCAGCACTACACCTCCCAGGGGCCTCCCCTGCCCTCTCCGCGGCGGGCTCTGTGCTGCCCTCGGCGGCACGGCTGGGCAGGGCGGGCAGACGGCGCGCGGGCGATGGCGGACCCGAGCTCCTTCGCGTCTCCCGCGTGCTGCCTCACGCGGCACCTCCACCTGCGCTGCCGCGCGGACTTCGGCGCGCGGGCGCTGCGGGGCACGGCCGCCCTCACCGCGCGCGCGGAGCGCGAGGCGCTGCGCTGCCTGGTACCGGCCGGGGGGCGAGGGCGGGGAGGCGAGGGGACCCCGCGGACCGTGAGGGGCGAGCCCGGAGCCCGCGCCGGCGCCGTCTTCCCTCTCCCCCATCCTTCCCTCTCCCCCATCCTTGCCTCGGCCGTCGTCCCGGTCCTTCTTTCCTTCCTTCCTTTCCTTCCTTTCCTTCCTTTCCTTCCTTTCCTTCCTTCCCTGCCGCCGCTTGGCCCTCCCCGGCCCCGCCGCCCCTGCCTGCCTCTCGGCTGGAGCCTGGCAGCGCCTCGCAGCCCGCGGTTCCCGCTTACCCCCCAGAGCCGGCGCGCTGCTCGAGGGAAGGGCAGGACTGTGCCTCTTCCCTTTAAAACGGGGAAGAGCATGCTGCCGAAAAGATGGGAATAAATCACTGGAAATCTAGATTTAGGGCTTTATTCGCCTGCGTGTTTCTTTACGCCCGCTGCTTTCTCTGTTATCTCTGCAAATAAGCATGTGAACCTCTTAAACTTCGCATTATATGCGAAGCTTGGAGCTTGTGGGCTTTTCTTATGCTGACTCCATAAAATTATTTTGTGGTTGGCGCTTATTTTTTAGGGAAAAAGCCCAGTCCTGTTAGTAATAAAGAGTAACACCTCGTTCGTGCTAAAAATGAGTACTGCGCTGTTTAATTCATCTTCCATTGCATGAAGGTCTGGATTTGCAGTGGTGTGTTCCAGGATGGGAGCCTTGGCAGGGCTTTTATACCGTTCTCCTCACTTTATAGCAGCACTGTGGAGTTGTTACCTTTGTCGTTTTTCTTAGTAAACTCACTTCTGTGGTTAGAAGTTGGTTTTCTTCGTCTTTCTCCCCCAGCTTTCCCAGCTCAGTGCTGCTCTATTAAAATGCTGGTTCCTGGCGGTCAACACAGTCAGTTGGCTTTTCTGGTTTTACTTTAAAAATACTTTTTTCTTCAGAGACACTTGTGTTTAAGTTTTCATAGTGCTGCATTTATTATTACACTATTTAACTGGTATATGGTTTTTATCACAGGTCCTGGATACAAGAGACGTACAGGTATTTAAAGTGACTGTAAATGGACAGGATGCACAGTTTGCTTTTGGAGAAAAGCACAGTTTCAAGGGGACGCCCCTAGAAATCACATTTCCAAATGAACTAAGAAGGTACACGCTTTTCCTGTTCCTTTAGGTGGTTTTCAAAATGCACTGTATAAACTGCTTGTCTTTCTGTAGGGTTGTGGAGTAAAGCTTGTAAAGGGACTTATAAATTAGAATTGTGGTATTGCATTAATTTGGTATGATCTTGTAGATTAATGTCATATTTGGCTTTCATTAGTCAAAACTTTGAGAGTGTTTGTACCTGTTCCCAGACCCTGTATCGTGTACAAAATTACAAACTAAACTGAGTAACAAAATTATGTGTAATGTATCACAATTTTTCCAGTGCTTCTCATCAGTAATACTATTTCTGCTTTAACTACCTGGTTCAGAATTGCTAAGAGTGTAGAGCACATGGAGCTACAGCTCCCCTTGGATTTTTAATACAAGGACTGATTTTGCATTTCTGTAGAACTTCAGGTTGCCATTATGATGAGGTAGAAGCCCATTTTCAAATAACCAAAGTTTTATTTTGTTGACTACCTGAAGCCCAAGTCCCTGAAAACTGGAATTTGAATTTTAGCAGCATGATGGAGAGTGAACTAACCATGGTCTATCTCATAAGGTGCATGAAGTAAAAAACTGTTGCCAAATGACAATATGTTTTTTGGCAGTTTGCTTTGTATGTTGTAACTCAATGGTATCTCAGTCCTCCATGGTACCAAAGCTGAAAGCTGTGATTGTATAAGGAAATTCACTTGTTTAAAGACAGTTGAATATTAAGTTGCTTCCTACTTCTTATTGTTTGATTTTTAGAATTCGTTGTTTGCTACCTCCGAAAACTCTTTCAGTTTAGTCTGGTTTCCAAGCTTTTTTTTTTTTTAATGTTGTACTCTGAGTTAGTGCAATTAAAAACCACAAATAATGAGGAGGAGAAAGGAATGTTATAAAATAGCTGTCCATTCTGGAGAAACACTTCTGGTCTGTTATGAAATTAAACAAATTAAGTACTTGAGCAAACAGGCCACATCAGAAATATAGACCTGTTTCTTTAGATTGACTTTCAGCTGCCTTTTTTTTAAGTGCTAAATTTCCTGGTAAGAAAAAAAAGAGGGAGTTATGAATTATGACTGTAAGAATTCATAATCTTGTGTGAGATGTAGTTCCCCCATGTAGGTATCAATAAAATAATGATAGAAGTCTGATTGTTCAGAAAGCAATGTGCCCTATGGCTTTACCAGTTATTTTCTCTTTTCTTGTCTAATATGTACTTTGGAATACTGGTTGTAAATCAGATGTGTACACCTGGTCAGCTTATCTAGTGTCAAACTGCTCTGATTAGCTGAAGTTTCTTCTGATTTATGGCTGGATTGTTTATTCCAAGAGTTGCACATATAATATGGAACTCTTTGAGAACAGAAGCAAGTACTTTTGTATGATTTGGGTGTCAGTGATGGTTGAGATATGTTTTTGATAAATAAGGGTGAATGCTGCCCTGCAGTTCTCCTTGTCTCCTGGTGTCTTGATGTTTACATACTTGTTCTTGTCAACAAGGAGTGTTTTCACATTCCTCAGTAAAGAAAATGAGGATAAAGGACAGGGTGGACAGCCAGTCATGGTGAAAGGCTGACCTTCAGTGGTCCAATGCTGGACCACAGATAGAATTCTATATATAGTCATGTAATGTAAATAAAACTTCTCTTTTCCTATTCACAATCCCTAGAGTCAGGTGTGCTGTGCGATCACTGTCTTTCCCTCTGTGTGAGCCTCGACCACACCCACATATGAATGTGTCAGGTTCGTGTGTGTTCTCTGGTTAGCAAACTGGTACCTCTCTTGCACATAACTGCTAGTTTTTATTTGACACTGGTTCTGGAACTCTGAATAAAATCTGAACGTTATTTGTTTTCCTTGTTAACCCCTGCTGTTAATAGGAATTAATTCTGTAATTATTGATAATTTTCAGGGTGTTTTTTCTTCTTAAGGATAATACTTGCAGAACATTAACATCAGATGCAAAACCTAATTTTTTTATCTACAGAATACTTATTCTATGTTATTCAGTCATGTATCTTCTTATGTAGGGTTTTGCACTTTTCTGTTTGTGTATTGCGGAGGGTTTTTTACACTTACATATACAAGGTTACTTAGCCGTGACAAAACTGTATACATGTAGCTGTCTCAAATGGTTTAAAGAAAAGGTCTGTGCTGTCCTTTAGAAGAGAAGAGGAAAAGTTTCCGGTTAGTAAAAACAATAATAAAAGTGCCTGGGGATGTAAAAATTGAAATAAGCTAGCCATTTTTTAATACCATAATTGAAGGGGAATAATTGCTTTTAATATGATACTTGTACTTATTTTTAATGCTTTTGAGACAGTGCTGCAGGCCTATTTTCCAGACATCTTTGCAGAGGAATTTCAGTGTGATCAGGATTTGTGTCAGAACAGTCTGACTGTATTCTTTATTATACAGGGGACAAGAAGCAATTGTTGAAATTTCTTTTGAAAGCTCTCCACAATCTTCAGCACTCCAGTGGTTTACTCCAGAGCAAACTTCTGGAAAGAAACATCCATTTCTCTTCAGCCAGTGCCAGGTTGAGTTCATTTTTTTCAAACTTGTTGACATACTGCTGTAATTTCCCTTGGTTTCTAAAGAACTGGAGAGGAAGGCTAGAAAGGGGAGGAACTGTAGCCTGTAACTTCTAGCTATGTGTCAAAGGTCCTAAATGAAAACACTTCATGTCAGGATATTGTTGAGATGTTCACAGTTTGGTAATCCTGGAACTGCTTTACCCACTCCAGTATTCTTGTTAAAGAACATATAGTCCTTTACAACTAATATTGTGTCTATTGATCTGCCTTACCTAATGCTATTCCTTTTACAAAAGCCTGTAAGTTCTAAGTGATAGAAGTGTTGGTTTATAGACAATGAATTCTCTGGAGGAGCTGTATAGACTTCCACTATAGTGTATTTGTTGATTTATTTTTAGTCCTCTGCATTAGAAAGACAGTTTTGTTTTATCTTCTTTTCCTTTCTCCCTCTCTAGGCTATCCACTGCAGAGCCATTTTTCCATGCCAAGACACACCTGCTGTGAAACTGACCTACTATGCAGAGGTAGATGAACCTAAGTCATGTGTCTTAACTGAAGACAACTGCTACAATAGATGAATTTATATTGGTCAGGGCTTTTTGGTAGCTGCCAGCATGTGACCTAATATGAAACCAGAATATCGACTTTCAGCTTAATGTGAGAGGAAAGAGCTGATCTGCCTGTGGCAGTTCTCTAACTTTGCCATTTCTTTTTTCATTATTATGTATCTATTTGCAAAAGGACATAAAAATGCAATAGTAAGAAAGAAATATGCTCTAAAATCAGGAAAAGCTGACAGTAAGACAGCAAAGTAAAAAATATTTAAAATGGCTCTCAAGTATGCCTTAAGTAATATATTCTTGTATACCGTTAGGGGATATTTGCAGTCCTAGTGTAAATAGTTTTAAGGAAGCAAAAAGCAAGATAGATGTGCACTATGACATTACAATTCAGTTGTCTGAAGAAAGTGAGCCTTTTAACTTCTATTGGAGGTAGTCCTCTGATTAATTCAATATTGCCAGTCTTCAAGATGACATTTTGCATATGCCTTATGTTCTACTTGGCAGAGATAACTTAACAACAGAACAAATCTGGGCTACTCTTTGTTATCAACTGCCTGTAGTATGGGGTGTAATGCTGAGTGCCAGCTTCATTGCTCATGGTTGGGTGCCCTTTCAGATATCCGTCCCAAAGGAGCTGGTGGCTCTGATGAGCGCTAATCGCGATGGAGAGGTGCCCGACCCAGAGGACAGCACTCACAAGATTTACCGGTTCAGCCAGAACGTAAGTGCTCCAGGCTAGGAAATGGCTGCACAACATCTTATTCCTGACCTCTGCAGCTATCACCTCAGGTTTGATGGTTTTGATGTCATTGATAAATCATGTGACTCATGATGGGTCTTTGCCACTCTAGAAATATGAGGCATTGTGGAACTCCCACTCTGAGAAGACAACCAGTAAGTGCTGGTGGTGTTTACTGGTCTTTTTTGGCGTTCCCAGAAAAACCAAATTCGAGTTTTGAAAATGTTTCAATACTCAGAACTTAGTTCTGTCAAAACCCTTTCTGTCTCCACTGTTTCTTGGAAAATACTGCAGATGCAAATAATATGGGAGCAGGTTTTGGAAAACAGACCCTGCAAATTTTAAGCTCACCAAGATCTAAGCAGTGAAACTCAGAGTCAGAACCAATTTTTAGCTTGAAGTTAGGCAAATTCTGACAACAGATTTTTGCTTCTTTTTGTGGTGGGTGGTTTTTTGGTTTTTTTTTGGAATGTGAAAACTTTGGTTTATATGGAAAGTATCTCCAGCCAATTAAATACTACTATTCTCTGGAAATTTTCTTAAGTGGTGCAGCTGGTCTAATGATTCCACTGCTCATAATGCAGTAGTGTTGATTTACTCTTCTGGCATTTTTGTTCTTATAGATTTTTGGGTTACGGTTCTGGTGTATATGAGCTCTTTGGGTGAGCTGTTCATTTTGCTGAACAAGCAGATAAAATTAATGTAAGATGTGGGCTGTTGACACTGAATGACTGCAAGGAGGAATGGAATGATGTGACTGGAGGAGAGGAGGGGAATCTACTCTGAACTGCAGCAGCTGTCGGTTTTGATTTGGCTGCTTCGTGAAACCTGAGAGGGGGAAAAACAGTTGTCTTATCTGTGAGCTCATCAGTAGGCAGTGGTCTGCCCTCTCTGTGGAGCCAAAACATTTGCCACTCTCAGTCTAGTACAGAAGACTTCTATGTTGTCTGTGTAATCCAGGGATGAATGTTATCTAGGAATACACTGTTGATAAGTTTGAGGGACCTGTACAAGAAATAACATTTAGTGTAGTTGAAATTATACTACACCTTCTGATACAGAAAACAATTACTTTTTTTTTTTTAAATACATGTTTTTATTAAAGAAAAAATGCAGTTAGCACAAAATACAGAAATGAAAATGACATAAAAAAGGACACACACACAGCCTGATGGTGACACTGATATGTTAGAAGAGGTGTCTGTTTCCTGAGATGAAAAAGGCAAATGCATCAAGCTCTTGGATATGTATATGTGTTGAGCTTACCTGAAACTATTTTTCTGCTCCTGCATAGACAGGCTGGAAAGGAGGGTAGTGTAAAAACAATTTGAATTTCAAAATGTCAAAGTTGCAAATTGGACATCAAAATGTGGGTGGTATGGATAGTCTTTTAATAACCTGTATATAACATAAGTCAAGGGACTTTGTTCTTTTCAATAGTATGTTCTATGGGTTAGTAGGTAAAATTAAAAAACATGATGATATGGTTATTTTAATAGAAAATATTTAAATTGTTTGTGGATAATAGTGGAATAAAATTTTCTTAAATTGTGTCTCCAACTCATTATGATTTAAAGTCTTACTTATTTAACATTGTTTAGTCAGATAAAGTGGAACTTCTATAGGGATGTCTGTATTATCCCTTTTCTTTCCAGAGCACTTGAAGAAAGTAATTCTCTATAAATACCTCAGTTAGGAGTTTTTTCATTGAAATAACAAATATTTAGAGTTTATTTTAACTCCAGTCAAGGAAATCAAATATATACATTTCGATTTTCCTGAATCTTTTGTCTTTATTTATATCCATAAATATTCTTGTTTACTTCATTAAAGCTCTTCCTGCATCTTTCTGTGTGATGAAACTGCCCTTTATCTGAGCAGTATGTCTTAACTTCTCCTTCCATAAAATTTAGTGGAACTCAAATGAATACAGAGAACTGACTTTTTTTGAAGAGAAACCAAACCAGCAGGAATTTTGTATGCAGATTTTTTCAAACAGAGATGATACTTACAGTTTTGTGGGTTTTGCCTGAAACATCTGTGAAGCAAGTACATCCTGTAGATAAAGGAGTATCATTCAGGTAGAAAGTACAATATTTTTGAAAAAACAGTGCCTGCCTTTAAGGCAGGAAACTATGGAGGAAAACTTCTTTATTAACATACGTTTGTTCTTCTCTGAGTCAGTAGTCTGATAACTGACATTACAAGTAAGATTTCTTTATTTTTCTTATGTTCTCCACTAGGTTCCTGTACCTTGCTACTTGTTTGCTTTAGTGGTTGGAGCTTTAGAAAGTAGGTGAGTGACTCTGAACAATGCATAAATATTAATAAGCACAATTAATCTTCTGATTTTTTAAAAATTTGTTTCTTGGTCTTATTTCTAAATTTAAAGGGTCTTAGAGATTCAGTTAACGTGTTTATTTGTATCAAACTGCATGTATCTTGATTTGCTCTTGAATAATTTCTTTGCTTTTGCTGTAAATTAGAGAAGCAGCATAAAGTTTGGACCTGAAAAAGCCCTTAGTGGTTACAATTTAGTACAGGGAATAGATCTTCTTTCCTAGTGAACAGATAAACCTTGTCATGTACAAAAGGCAGAAAAGTATTGCTTCAGCTTCATTTCTCATTGGCACAAGGTTGTGTTTATCTAGGCCACAATAATGCTTTTATATTAGGTCTTGAAAGCGTTTAAAAATCTGTAAGTTGTTTTCCTCTTCTTTTTTGATGAACAATGCATGCATGTTGTTTGTTTTGTTTTCTAAGCCTCTGCTTCAGCAACGGAGAAGAAAAGCAGATAAAGATTCTATAATGAGTTTCCTCTGCAATGTGGGTTACTCAAGAGCAGAGTTACACATATGCTGTCTGTATTAGTTTCCCATAGAATTACTTCTTATTCGTACTGTCTTACTGGCATTTATTTTTACTTTCAACAGAAAGATTGGCCCAAGGACACTGGTGTGGGCTGAAAAGGAACTAGTGGATAAATCAGCCTATGAATTTTCTGAGGTGAGTCATTAACAGCAACAAAAATCAATTTTGTAAGATAACTATTTCACATAGTATTGAAAAAGAAACAGACTCCAGTTCACTGTTTTGTTCATCTTTAGTTCTCCTTTCTCTACCTCCCATCCCACAAAATGCTGCTATTCTATTGCAGTACAAACTTAGTACTGAAAATACTTACTGATACAAGTCACATGTTTTACATGTGGGACTTGACAAGGTGAAAGGAAATTAAATATGGTATCAATAGCTTATTATTTGTTCAGTGTTTGTAGTCAGAAATCATCTTAGAAACTAATTCTTGTTTCAGGCTGAAGCTATGCTGAAAACAGCAGAAGATTTGGCAGGACCTTATGTGTGGGGACAGTATGATTTGTTAGTCTTACCACCTTCTTTTCCTTATGGGGGTATGGAGAATCCTTGTCTCACTTTTGTAACTCCAACACTGCTGGTAAGTATAGCAGTGATAAAAGTCAACTTTTCCTTTGGGCTTGCGTATCAATCAGCTGATAGATATTAATGCACAAATTGAATTAGTCTTCTTCCTAGAAAGAATTGTGAATGTTCCTGCCTCCTTTGGAGTTAGGGATCATACAAGAAATTATCTATTTTGAGGTTGACTTGAACTTAACAACTAACCTGTCTTTCCCTTTTCTTTTTAGGCAGGTGATCGATCTCTATCAAATGTAAGTCAAAAATAGGTTCATCTCTTCAAGAAAACAACTTAAAGATGTATCAGAATTTCTTTTTAATAAATTCTAGAAAACTTGGTCTCTTTTCATTGGGGAAATTAAAAGTTAAGGCAGTAACTCAAGAACACTTACAAAAGTGAGGGTTAGTTTTAAGTAAACTCTGTAAAACTGGATACATATCTATTTTGTATAATGGACAGATGGAAATAACATGGGTGCCTGTATACATAGGAGGCTGGCTGAGGTTAGCTGCTCCATAACTCTTTTCCCATCCTGTTAAACCAAAACACTTGTGTATAGATACGTTTAAAAATCACAACTGAATTGGACTAATTTAAATTGTTAGGAGATAACTTCTTCCTCTATGTGTCTGTGCACTAGAACTCATATTATACACAGATTTCTCAAAAGTGGAAATAATGAGTACAATTTGAGTAAATCCTTTTTTTCTCCTGCAAAGTTGAATACTCTGAATGTAATTTTATTGCCTGTGTCTTTTTACTAGACTGATGTACTTCTAAACTTAAAAAAATATTGTCTTAAACCAAGAATGTTGAAATACTTGACATGAATACTTTGTAATGTATCATGCATCATTAGCTTTCCCACCGCAGAATTTGCTTAGGTGGGAAAACAGTACCAGTCCATCACGTGGTATTCTGTATTCTGAAATGTCATTTCATAAGCAAGTTACCTACACCAAGCTGCCAGAGGTATTGTTTTTGTTGATCAGTATGGCTCTATGGCTTGCTGGCTTGGACATTGAAAATTGTTTCTGTCACCTAGGGTAGTGTTGGTCCTCTGCTTAAAATTTATATGGATAGGTCTACAGAACTGTGAATGCTAACTGTGTGAACATGAATGAGATCCCATCAACATTTTATTCTTTCTGTTGGGTTTTGATGTTTTTTTTTCCCAGAGGAGTCTAAATGGTGGATCTGTTTTTGTATTTTAGGTTATTGCACATGAAATCTCTCATAGCTGGACAGGAAACTTGGTAACCAACAAAACATGGGAGCATTTTTGGTGGGTATGATGTTCAATGCAAATCATATTTTCAATTTAATCTATATAGAGACTGACTAAATTGATTTTGCCATCCTACCAGTGCTGACTTTGTTAATGTCTTTGCAGGCTGAATGAGGGTCATACTGTGTACCTGGAACGCAGGATTGGTGGTCGGTTGTTTGGTGAGCAGTTCAGGCACTTTCAGGCCCTAGGAGGTTGGCGAGAACTGCAGAATACCGTAAATAGTTTTAAAGTTACCGTATGTGTTTTCCACAAATAAAATTTGTCTAGTCAGCTTTCCTAATGCTGTCTTATTAGAGGATGAGCAGCTTTGATTCCAAGGTGTTTGATTGCTACCCAAGATACTATCTTAGTATAGTCAGATTAGATAAAGCTTTTTGAATTGTTTTAAGCTTTTCTGTAAGGGTGAACATCTTTACAGCCTCTTCTGGTTGTTCTGGGTGTGGCTAACTTGCAGTATTGCCTGGTAAGCAGCTGAAAGTTTATCTAAATTATCTGCAACCATGACCATCAGAATTTCCAGTGCCTCATGCAAGCAAATGATTTCTTTCTGTCTAAGACAGTTTTTTAGTTTTGTGTTTTGGTAGCATAATCGAACTTTAGTTTTCAGATTTCTAGTCTGTGGTATCTTACTAGTTTCCTGAGCAGCCTGAAGTCTTTTCTGTCCATATCCAGAGCTGAAGTTTTGCTGCCATTTCTCTTTCTGTCAACAGAGGTTTTAAATTCAAAGGCTTAATGCTGTAGTTCAAATAGTTTATTAATAAGGGGATAAATATAGCCAGACTAATAGGTGCTCATGGTTATGACAGGCATCATAGTAGTTAACTGCTTTGAGACAGCTGGAGCACAGGATGGTTGATTCTAAATTTTAGTAATCTAAGGTTTGTGCAGATTCAGAACTTCAGGGAAAAGAAGGAGAATGCTTTTAAATGAAGCTGTTTCAGTTTTGGATGGTTTATATCTTTATGAATAGAATTAGTACAGATCTGCAGGAGTGCCAGTTTTCCTAGATTAATATGTGTTCTTGTGTCTTTGACATAGATAAATACTCTTGGAGATAAAAATCCTGTAACTAACCTCATCATTAATCTGGATGAAGTAGATCCTGATGTTGCCTATTCATCCGTGCCATATGAGAAGGGCTTTGCTTTGCTTTTTTATCTTGAGCAGCTCCTTGGAGGACCAGGTAAACATAGTCAGATTTTATATGTTTTTGTTTTCCACCTTAATTTCAAACACTAAAACATGTTCTTCTTTGTTAGATGTCTTCATTGGCTTCTTAAAGGCTTATGTTCAGAAGTTTGCTTATAAGAGCATCGTAACAGAGGACTGGAAGAACTTCTTGTACTCCTACTTCAAGGATAAGGTTGGGTAATATTTAAAACTGATTGCTTAAAACCTTTTAATTATGTGACATTATGACTTAGGTCAGAACTTATTTAAAGACCAGTTCTTTATATTTCTTTTCTTTATTTCAAGAACTTAATATGATGTAATCTGGCATCTTATGAAGATGGGTTTGCATTATGATGCCTTTTTTTTTTTCCCATAGAGGGGAATGTTTTGTTTTGAAGTAATCTGTGTAGGATTCTTCGGGGTAATTGGAGGAATGTTATCAAAACAAATAAAAAGATTGAAACTAGATTTTGTTTTCTCAAAAAAAGAATACTAAAATCATATTTTAAATTTAATAAGGCTTTGTGTTGCTTTGTAGGTAGATATTCTTGATAAAGTTGACTGGAACTCGTGGTTTTATGCTCCAGGAATGCCACCAGTGAAGCCTACGTAAGCTGCACTCTTCTGTATTTCATCTTTTCCTTCTCCAGATTGCATGTGATTTTCCTAATAGTCATGAATGTGCTTGTAAACATGGTGAAAGTCTTACAAATGTTGTATTGGAAAATGCCCTAGTACTATGTAGGTGTATATAGCAGTAAAAATAGTCAGTGTTAATGTTTTCAGTCTTTTATTCTGTGGTTATTTCATTATGTGAACATTTGTTTTTAATATTTGACAGGTATGATATGACACTATCAAATGCTTGCGTTGCCTTGAGCCAAAGATGGGTCCAAGTGAGTGTTTAAAGAATGCTGAAGTGTCTCTATCTTGAAAAGCTAATTCTTTTTGTTACACAAAGTGGGCTATTCTTTTCCGAAATCTCTAATTTGTTAAGAGTGTGTGTATTTATAGTCACAGTATGGCTGCTAGGGATTTTGCATTTCCTAGGCTAGACTTTCATCATAGAGTCAGAGGATTAGCAGTGACTCCTGTCTGTGAAGTGCAGTCCATATTTTAACAAGGCAAGAGCCAACATCTTGTTATATATATTAAGTAACCAAATACAAAATACTCTTTTTGAAACCCTGATATTATGGCTTGATTTAAAAACAAATGTGAGGGTTCTTCTACATTACTGATTATATTGTATTAGCAGTACATCCTTTATGGTGTACTGGGGTTAGTATGCATCTCCCAGCAAAAACTGGTACATAAAGTATATTAATTAACACCACATAATTTTCTCCTAGTTTGAAGCATGAAAGTCATACAACTAATAGAGAATTCAGCATACCTTCCTTCTGTTATCTCTGTGGCTTTTCACTGTACTTACATCTTATCTTTTAATTTTCTTCTTCTGAATGTTACTTTTTATAAAAAAAGTATTTGATTTTTCACTTAACTAACAGAAAGAGATAAAAAGATTAGTGGAGAGAAAGTAAGCGAAGAATACAAACATCAGACAGCAGCTTAAATCCCTCCCTTCCCCTTATTATAACATCCTGCACAGATAAAAAACAGTATCTTCTTTAAGTGAAATGGCTCAACAGTAAGTGTAGATATCAAAACAGAAAATTACACCTGATTGTATTTTGAAATACCTATTAAAAATTAAGAAACTGTTCTCTTTTAGGCAAAAGAAAGTGATCTGGGCTCATTCAGCTCAGCAGACCTGAAGGAAATGTCCTCTCATCAGTTAATTGAGTTCCTGGCACTGTTGCTTCTGGAGGTAAATGCACACCTGGGATGACTTGATTCTGGTATCACAGAAGCAGACCTAGAAGCTCTACTGTGCTTTGAAATTAAATTACTCTTTTTCTTTTAAGTTTTGCTAAATTAATCTGCTCCCACCATGCATAGTTAGTGAAAACTTCAGCCTTGCCTCCCTTATTATGTCTGCTCTTCTGCTAAAGAACAACATAGCAATTATATTGGATTGAAAGCTAAAAACAAAACCGTGAGGTGCTTGAATTGGTCTATATTGGATGTTGTAGGAAATAAACTAAAAATAAAATTGAACAAAAATACTTCATTTTGAATGTTTCAATAGTGCAGAATGTGGGAATTAGGCAATATTTATTCCTTTCCCCTTTCCATACACTGGAAAGATGAACAAATAAAATATTTGTCATGGTAGAACTTAGGTTTCTTTGTAGCATCAATCTTCTTGAATTACTCCATTTATTGTTGAAATGTCTGGCTTGAAGCCTTCCTCTGGCTTATTCTGACTGTGCCGTTTCTTTTTCAGGAGCCTCTTCCATTGTCACATGTCCAACGCATGCAGGAAGTATATGACTTCAATGCTATAAACAACTCTGAAATAAGATTCAGGTTTGTTCTAGTATGGGCACTTTTAAAATCTTAAATGTTTTCATAAAACAAGATGTCCTGCTTTGCCTGAGATATCCTGTTTTACAGAACTGGGGCAGGGTTTGGATTTGAGGTTTTTGTTGTGGTGGTTTTGTAAATGCATGTTCAGGCATCACGTTTACCAGAATGGTATCCTGTTATTCATGAATTGGGCAAATACAGTCTAGTAGAAGAACTCAGTGGACAGCAGATAAGCTGTTCTTTATTTTAATTCTGACATGCTAGAAAAGGAACCTGATGACCTGATAACAAAGTATTTTAAACATATTGTATGGTTTCTATTTCTTGTAACAAGATTAATTTCTTTTTAAAACAAAATAAGCACGTGCAGGTAGCTGGTGATGTTTCATTTGGTTGGTTGGTTGTTTTATCCATTGGTCAAATGGGACAAGTGCTGTATAATTAAATTCTGAGTGATGCAACTGGACACTATTGTAATATAAAAAATTAGATAGCTGCAAAAAATAATCCTCCATTTTGAAGGAACTTGGCTGCAATCTTTTCCTGTTGTACAAAAAAGTTGATGTTTGTAATGTGTTAGTCAAAGATTAAGTATTTTATGTTGAACTTACCTAGAATCTCATTCCCATGATGACACAGAAGTGCTCAAAGCATTTCTGGGAACAGAATCATTTGATAACCAATCACAACACTACCACAAATGAAATTATAAGTGCAAATATTTTCTTCCACCTCCAGATGGCTGCGCCTCTGTATCAGGTCCAAGTGGGAAGCAGCTATTCCTCTGGCTTTAAAAATGGCAACAGATCAGGGCAGGATGAAGTTTACTCGACCATTGTTCAGGTAAAAGTAATCTCCAAATTGCAGGAGCTCATGCTGTTGGCATTTCTAATATAATGGAATGTATAAGACCTGAAGTGCATTTATTGTACATGCTGAAGTGGCATAATACAGAATTCTCTGTATACTGTGAACAAGCTTGTCTTCAGAGGTGCTTTCCACTTGCTGACATTTTTTGCATAGGAGAAAGCTTAGTCCTAGGATGCACCTCAAGGCAAGGTTTTCAAGGGAAAAGTAAAACCTTAGGAAAATCCCTGTTGTGTTATTTTCCTGGATTTTTGTAATTTTTGTCCCCCCACTCCTTTTATAGGGACCTTTACAGTTTTGACAAGAGTCGAGATCTGGCTGTCAAGACGTTTCTGGAGCATAGAGCCTCTATGCACCCCGTCACTTCAATGCTAGTGGGCAAAGACCTGAAGCAGGACCAGTGACAAATGTACTGATTTCTTTGAGATTTTTGTGTTGCTGAAAGAAGAGATTGATTGCTCAAACTGTTGATGTGCGTGCCTAATTATGCCATAAAATGCTCTGCTGCTTTGGTACTTATGTAACTTAAAATTAATTTTCCAAATCAAGTTTAGTACTGCTGCAGTAGACAGCACTGCCAGCAGACTCCAACTACTCACAGACTCTGACTGAAGACTTTTCTAGCAGACTGTGACTCCAGCAGACTCCAACAGCAGCCCTCACAGCAGGGCCAGCAAAAAAACTCTCTCCCTTCTCTCCCCCTCTAGAAGCTGACCTACTCTTTCTTAACACCTATCTTCATGGACACAGCCATGTCTTATTAAGGGCAAGGCTATTCCTCCTCTTTGGTAATTAGCGCACTGTAACTCATCAGGGGTGAGGTTGCTTACAATCCATTTTACACAGTACTATCTATTTTGCATTTCCAGCTAAAGCAGCAAAATTGCTACATCTCTGGAATTGAGAGAATGTTTTCGTTACAAGCAATTTTTAGAATACAAAACTGTTCTGAGATGTGGTCTTTTGTCAATGATACATTTAAGAACTTGGAAAATTAATTGGTGGATGGTATGGCTCTTTGTGCACAGCATTCTTTTACATAGCACAGTGGTTGAAACTTCAAGTACCTAAAGACTAAAAAATAAATCTTTTCATTCCCTACTTGTCTGTTTTGTCTGTGTATTGTTCTGTACAAAAAGTTTTGATTAAACAGTTTTGTTCTATTTATTCTTCTTTGTTGTGGGAGAAATTTTTATTATGAGTCCAAGAGAAAAATGAAGACCAAAATGGTTTTTCAATTCCCTATTTATTTTCAAAACTTAATATTGCATGGGGGGCTAAAGCCTGAGTCTTTCCTTACCCAGCTTGATTCTTTTAATATTTGGATTTTTTAACCAGTTCTAGGCACTACCCCTCATGCTCATAAAACAATGGGAGAGCTGTTTTTCCTGTGTTTGATAACAGCAGTTCCAGCCAATGGTTTAGATGATGCTGTGGTGAATGCTGCCATCTCTAGGCTGGGTCTTGCAGCGAGTTTGATAAGAACTGCTTTTCCTGGAGATGATCAGCTTGCATAAATTACATCTTTAATATAGGGATAACCCATATCAAGAAGTCACAAACCAAGAAGTGCTGGTTTAGGGAAGGAGAGTGGCAATATAATTGTGGCAAAAGGCTTGATTTAGTTCTAGCACTTAGGATGAGAGGGCAGCCTGTCAGCTGATTTACTTCTGAGTTGTGATCCATAAAAGCTTTCAGCTTGTGGTTTAAACCCAGGCAGTAACTTATCCCCATGCAGCCACTCACTCTCTCCCCCATGAGATGGGATGGGGGAGAGAATTGGAAGAGTGAGTGAGGAAACTCATGGGTTGAGATAAAGAAGGACAATTTAACAGATAGAGCAAAAGCTGCACACAGAAGTAAAGCCAAACAAAGAATTAATTCACTGTTTCCCAAAGGCAGGCAGATGTTCAGCCATCTCCAGGTGAGCAGAGTTCCTTGGGGAGACAAATGCCATCACCACAAACATCCCCCTACTTCCTTCTTCCCCCAGCTCTATATGTGAGTATGAGCTCTGGTCAGAGGAGGGGATAGCTGATGTTCACAGGCTCTGGTTTGAGTTATCAAATTGCAATGAAACCTGTCCTTTGTTTATAAATGCCTTATGTCACTAGTTTTGGGGTAACGCATTTTTGTTGTAAAAGCCCATGTATCATGTACAGATGATACAGATGATCCTGCTGCCAGATAATCCTGGTGTCTTGCTGTCAGTGTCAGAAAAAAAAAATTTGTATCAGGCATGGTTGTCTCTAGCATGGTCCTAGATAGCTCTGCTGGGACAGTGTCTCTGATCAATGCATCCCAAGTTAATATTCTCTACAATAATTAAACCCTAGGTAGTCCTTTTGTTTAGGAACACTAGTGTGGGAAGCATGGACTAAGTGTTGTTGCTGTTTTGTTTTTAAAACCAGAGGTATTTTCAGATTATGTGTGTACATGGCCATTGCTAAACTTTTTTTTGGCACCATCTCAACAGCTATCTCTATATCTTTTCCTCTTTGCATCTTCTGCCTGCAAAGTAAGCCGCACCAGGCTTGATAGTGTGCAGCTGTGGCCTAGTATTTGTTGATACCTGTTCTAGTAATATCTTCCAGAGCATAAGGGAATAGGCTGTAGAAATTACTTAATCTTTTTCTTACCTACAATAAAAAATAATATTTCCAACTTGAGCATAGGACCAATTAAAGCAGACTTGCTACCTCTACTACATGCTTTTATCCTGCTCTGGATAGAGCTGTAAAAGGATAGAAAATACAATCTTCTTTCAGTCCTAGCAGCCATGAGTAACCCATTTCCCAAGGTGCCTCTCTTGCAGCCCTGTCCCTCGGTTTTTGTTAGTGTGATTTACAGGCCATAGCTGTTAACTCTTGTTAAACCCTTACATTTTTAGAATAGTTGCACTGCATCTTAGTCCAATTTATCTATTCCTGGTACATAAGCTTTAGCTCCTGCTTTTTCATTTCTGTATTCCTGATGTGATCTTTGGAATAAAATTCCTGTGGCAATAGCTGGTGTGGGTGTGCCTTTTCTGTGAAAGGGTGGGTTCCCTCAGTTTGGTTTGATTGGACGAAGTCAGCCAAACACATTTATCTCAATTATTTACAAAGGTGAGGATTTTGAGGGTGGGTTTTTGCCTCTATCTGATTGCAACACTGGGCTCTAGATAGGCACAGCTCTTCAGGCCATTGCATGGTAAATGTGAGGCTGCTGCACACTGCAGCCCTTCTTGGTGAAGGAACAATTTTTGTAGAGCAAGCATGCCGAGGTACACAGTGCACGTCCGAGGAGAATGGCTGGCAGTGCCATGCCTAAGCTCCACCAACACCATTGAGTGGCTGGGAAAGGAAGCTGTGAGACGGTACATGAAAAACAAACCTGACAATGGGGGATTTGCCTCAGTGGAAGAAGTAAAGTTTTACATTCGAAGATGCAAGGGACTTGGCTTGCTGGATCTTGATGATACCGTGGGGGATGCTCTAGAAGACAATGAATTTGTTGAAGTTGGTAAGCAAAGCCTTAAGCGTTGCATTGTAGAGTGACTGTGCTCTCATCTGGGTCAGCAAACTGTGGCTTTGTCTAGATTCATCTAAAATTGCACCTGAGAGATTGTCTACAGTTTCCATGGAAAAATGCCCAGTAATTTAAGAATATTTATTTTTTAGGAACAGAACTACATAAAAGTTAGAAAGTACAGGATTCTATGTATATCTTCTGTATCTGCTGTCATATATACTGTAAGCTGTTCTGCCTTAGCCTTTGGAATACCTTAACTAAATACATACTTTCTTGTTATTTTCCTAGAAGCATGCAAGTATGTTCAGGGCTAATAACTAGAAATTAGAATTCTTGTTGCTGTGAGTTTTAATAAATTAGAAATTAACTTATGTGAAGAATGCTATTTAATCCTGTATGTGTTTATTCTGCATATTTCTTTTAGTTATAGAAGGAGATATAATGTCTCCAGATTTCATACCATCTCAGCCAGAAGGAGTTCATTTGTATCCTTTTTGAGTGCTTTGTGAAGTTCTTACAATTACAGATTTATAATTTTCTAGATTGCCTGCGTTTTTTAGATCCTTCATTCTTAAAAGACATTGCCAGCTTAATTGAGTGATCACTGCCTGTGAAATCCTGTCTGCCCTTTTTCCTTTACAACACTTTCAGATACAGCAAATACCGAGAACCAGAACAGGTAGGAATCAGCGATGATTTTACAATTCAGTAACAAATCCTGCTACTCACCTAAAAATGCTTAGAGTTCAGCCAGTGCAACATTCACAAAAGCAGGGCCTATTAGATTGTCTGGGTCTAGGAAACTAAACTACAATGTTCTAATTATGTTTTTGTTACCCAGGTTCCTGTCTTACGAGTAAGTGTGAATAAGTTTTGTGTCATTGCTGAGTTTTGACTGTATTTTTTTATTTATACTGATTATTAAACAACTTTATATGTATCTATATCCCAAACTAAAAGTTGGTTCTTTGGTGTAGTATATTTCTTTAGATGGCAACAGCTTAACAACGGAGGACTTGGTCAATTTAGGAAAGGGACTCTACAAGATAAAGGTAAAAATTCTGAACAAATGCAGCTAAAAATTACATGTCTATTTTTCCTAGATAAATAATGACAAATAAGCTAATATTTGAACTACTTATGTTTTAGCTCTCTCCTGAAGCAGAAGTTAAAGTCAAAAAATCACGAGAAGTGATTGAAAGGATCGTAAATGAACAGACAGGTAAATATTTTTGCTTTTATTAGTTGCTTAGAAGACTTCATCAGGTTCCTTCCTTAACCAGCAGTGTACATTTCTTGCAGTTGTTTATGGAATCACCACGGGTTTTGGAAAGTTTGCCAGGACTGTCATCCCAAACAGTAATCTGAGGTATGTTGTGTGTGCAGCCTTCTCCATTCTTTCTTTTCAGGAAAGGAAGAAGAGGGAGCAGTTCAACCCTGTAGTTGGGGTTAAATGAGAGAGCTGCTTCAGGAATTCCTTCTGTTTTGTGCAAAATAAAACCTGATGAGACTTTTTTTGAAGTTTAACGTATTTTTTTTCCTATAGGGAGCTTCAAGTGAACTTGGTTCGTTCACATTCTGCAGGTAATGAGAGATTGCTTGGTGCTTCTCTTTTCTGCCCTTGTTGGTAGCAGGTGAGTAATCGAGAGGGTTCTGTTACTGTTTCAGGTGTGGGGAAACCTTTGACCCCAGAGAGAACTCGCATGCTGTTGGCACTGAGAATCAATGTCCTAGCCAAAGGATACAGTGGAATATCCCTAGAAACCCTCAAGCAAGTTATTGAAGTGTTCAATGGTAAAATGATGTCTCAAGAAAATCTTGCTTTGCCTTTTTTTTTGCCTTTTAACTTTTTTGTTAAAGTGTGTAGCTCAATGGGTCAAGATGCAGATGTTGGTGTTTCAACTTGGTAGTTGTCAGAGATCAGGACTAGAGCTGCAATGAGAGTAGTCCTGTTGGTGCCATTGTCCATGATTGTAGGCTATTACTGCGACCACAATTATGAGCTGACTGCTTTGTTTTCCAAGGAGTATATCAAGGGAAGGCTCTAAAAGGAGTGATTTTTGTTTTCTTTCTAGCATCCTGCCTTCCTTATATCCCAGAGAAAGGGACAGTTGGAGCCAGCGGAGACTTGGCCCCTCTCTCTCATCTTGCTCTGGGATTAATTGGAGAGGGAAAGATGTGGTCACCGAAGAGTGGCTGGGCTGATGCTAAATATGTAAGATTTGTGCAGCTGATAGTTTATTTTTTTTCTGCTTAATGACACATTTTTCAAATTGCATATAGCTTTGAGAGAAAGAGAGAATTTATTTTGCTCAGATTAATAACATGTAAAAGTCTTTGGATTTGCTCTACCAGTTTGAATTGGGACTAGGTTGTCTTTAGCTACTCGTCCTCTAATTTGAGTTAGGTGGATCCATGGAGAATGTGAGAAGTGACCCACTTGTCACTGGAGTAGACATAAATAAGCAGCATGTTATTGAGCCCTAAAGAAATATCATGCCATAGTACTGCTATACAAGATGCCACAGTGGCATCATTTATGAACTGGAGAAAGGGACAGGGTATGATACTGACTATGAAAGTATTACTACTGTATCTTCAGCTCCATGAGCATCAGTGCTTTTCTAAAAAATCCAAGATCACCTCTCAAATGCTGAGAGTACCCGGAGATTTACTAGGAGCAAGATCTTCGCAGTAAAATTTCTACTGATTTTATAGTGGCTTTAAGTATATACACAGGTTTGGATATATCATTTTTGGTAAATTAACTAGAGTTACAAGGAGCCTTTATATCATTCTCCTTCACAAGATGGAAATGTTACAATGGAATTAGTTTTTAATCCATTATTATTCTGCCACCAATGTATCAGCAGATTGATCTTGTGTTAAGTATCCCCAAGTCTGGCCCCTCCAAAGTCTTTCATGGTAGTTTGTTCTGCTACACCTATCTGCTACTCCTATCCATGAATATTTAAATACCAGATTAATTCATGGATTGATAGGTGTACATCACTATAGACTGGAGAAGGCTACACAGGGAGAGGGGTAAGGAGGAAGCAGACTAGTGTGTCCTGGACCTTCAAGACCAGAAGTTACAGCTGTACAATTCTGAGATGCATTACCTCTTATGTTGGACAGGGTGAGAGGTTAAATGAGAGATAGGTTATGCTGTTTCTCCATTTCCCACAAGAGCAATTGCCCTATAGAATAGACATGTACAGAATAAACTGGATAAGACTCCTCCTGTCACTAGAAATTTTATATAGAAAGGATTAGGAATCATTTAAAAAGGAACTATTTATGCCAAGCCAAAATGCTATGAGGCAGGGTGTAGGCAGAACTGCCTTCCCAAGAGGTTTCCAGCCTTCTTTCCTATTGCCTTCTCCCATCATCTAGAACACAATGAATGTTAATGGGCTGTGACAGTGACATATATCTTGCTTCAGTGCTCCTGCTACCTTCTTGTATTGGCACGAGGAAGTGAGGCACTTGTTTGGAAGCCCTTTATTTAGTCCAGGAGAAAAAAATAGGTTATATTTTTGTGATATAAAGCTCTTTTTCTCCCATCAGTTAGGAAATGCGTTAATATTTCTGTTCATGAAAACATTTACGTTTTAGTGACTTTGTTTTGTGACTTTAGTGACTGAAAAGTATTTTTCATTAACTGCCTTGGCATTTAACTCCTTCACAGGTCCTGGAAGCCCATGGACTGAAACCAATTACCCTGAAACCAAAAGAGGTAATAAAGTATAATGATGCCTGCTGATGAAAATGAGAATAGTCAATCACTATTTGCTTTATATATATAATAAAAGCATTACATGAATTAATAATAATTTTAAACCAAGCTTCAGAAGGATAATGATGAAATGTTGTCAGGAGTGGGATTCACCACTCTGAGTGTCACCCTACTTGACTTGAAAAGGAGGTCAAATGACTCACTTGAAGCAGGTATCTCACTTGCTTGGAACTACTGTTGCTCCAAGGGTGTCTGCAGTGACTTAATGGGGTCATGAGCATTGACACTTTATGTAGCAAAGATGACCAGTAAAGCTGTGCATTTTATGATTTCAGGATGGTCCAAAAAGCTAGGCAAAGGTCTTTAACTCCTTCATGTGAGGAGAATTATCACAGATATGGGGAATTGTCACAGCTTGTGGAATAGCTGCAATGAATTTGCTTAAAATCTGCTTTCCCTTTGAAGGGTCTGGCCCTCATCAACGGGACACAAATGATCACTTCGCTGGGATGTGAGGCGGTTGAAAGAGCCGGGGCTATAGCGAGGCAAGCTGACATCATCGCTGCCCTTACACTCGAAGTCCTGAAGGGTACAACAAGGGCCTTTGACACTGGTGGGTATTGGGCCCTCCCTGTCTGTTTGCTTAACAGCTCCTGACAAGAGAGGCACACTGACAGTCTAACTTGTCTTACTAGATATCCATGCAGTGCGCCCGCACCGAGGGCAGGCTGAAGTGGCCTTTCGATTCAGGTCCCTTCTAGATTCTGACCATCATCCATCAGAAATAGCAGGTGAACAATCTTAACCTTCACCCTCTCAGGTTACCAGGACAGGCTGGGTCCTTCAACAGGACACAATGCTTTTGTGTAAGCAATATTTGGATTTTGCCCTCCTTGTGTCTTCCAGAGAGCCACAGATTCTGTGACCGAGTTCAGGACGCGTACACAATGCGCTGCTGCCCTCAGGTAAACACTGACTTTTACGTCCTTCTGTAACAATAGATAAATGATGGTGAAATTTCCACCTCAGAAATACAATTATGTGCTGTCTGACACTGTTATAGGAAGTGGCTTTATTTTGATTCTTCTTGACTTCACAGTAGTGTTAGTGGAGACATGTAATTTGTTGATCACGTGCATGTACACGTCAGGCAGCATCTAACAAGGCTATGTCCAGATTTGGAAGAGGCCAGGGGTGGGAAGCAGAGGGAAAGTGCTGGTTTCCATGCTTGTGGATTTTGTAGGGATTTTCTTCTGCATTGGTGTTAATAGCATGAACTGGGTGTTTCCAAAAGCCAACAGAGTGTAGTATCTCAGACATATTGGAAGAGCTCGATCTATGTGTTAAAGCTATTAAATCAGTGGAATTAATAGAATTTAATTAATTAATAAGAGGTTTTATTTTCTGTGAGACTTTGTAAGGCTACTTCTTCCCTCATAGCACTTCTGCCACTGAATAAATATCTTCGATTTAGATAAATCAACCCAAATAAGTAAAGAATGTTATATTCAGATTACTCTTTTGGCAAAAGTGCCATAATAATAGTAAATACCATCTTTCAAGTGTCTAGGATTGGCAGTGATGCTCCTGATATTAAAAGCAAATCCAAGACAGTCTTCCATGTGTGAAAGTTGAGTGGAATGATGGGAGAGGGTCCCTGCAGCTCAGTCAGCATCCTGAAGGTGAACTAAATACAGATACTAAGCTTGGGCACTAATGTCTTTTGTTCTAGGTCCATGGAATTGTAAATGATACCATTGCTTTTGTGAAGGACATAATAATGACGGAAATCAACAGTGCCACAGACAACCCTGTATCTTTTTGATTACTTTATTACTATATAAAATCCTGCTTTGGGCCTTTTTTATTATTTTCTTATGTATAATTAATCGTACAGGAGGCAAAAAAAGTCATAACTGGCTTTGGTCAATTACTGCCATTGTTTGCAAAAGCAACCTTTCTGCCTTTACCTATGACTGCATTGAATGATTTCTGTCAGCACTGCACTGTAATGCAAGGCTGCATTTCTGTCAGCACAGAAATAATGATGCTGTACATAGCATCATATCAATTGCTGATAAGCATTATTGCTTATCTTTCCAAAATTGTAACTGTCATGGAGAGAATCTATCAAGGAACTGAAAATCTATGCTAGGATCTGAACAGATGAGTTTTTTGCACCCTCGATCAAAGACCTCCCTTTATGTAACTTATTTGAAAAAAATACATGTCATAATTGTACCTACAAATTTGGAGAACTGAGATTGTGTCTTCATTTCCTGAAAAGTGGAAGTGTGGATGCAATATAATGTGCTTGCAAATAAAAGCCTATTGGCACAAACACTACTTCAGTTAAGATATTCCAATTACTGGCAAATATCACTCACGTAAACTGTATTTCACTCATGTGGGCCTTAACTTCTCCTTAAAGATGGTGTTTGCTGAAAGAGAAGAGACCATTTCTGGAGGAAACTTTCATGGTGAATATCCTGCAAAGGTAATTCAGCATTTGAAGAAAGGAAAACTTTTTTGGTTTGGATTTTTGCTTGTTGTTTTTGTCATTTGGTTTAATGAGATCTTCTTTTTTAGGCTCTGGACTATTTAGCAATTGGTGTGCATGAACTGGCTGCAATTAGTGAAAGAAGAATTGAGAGGCTCTGCAACCCCTCACTCAGTGAACTGCCTGCATTTTTAGTCACTGAAGGAGGTCTGAACTCAGGCTTCATGATTGCACACTGCACAGCAGCTGCCCTGGGTGAGTGCTTGAGCAATACCACAGAAACAGAAAGCTAAAAAGACTGATTTTTTTTCAGGACAGACATAATCTAATAGTAGACACAAAAGTATCTGGCTTCTGTTTTCTGTCTCTTCTCCATATGTTCTGTCTTGTAAAGTATGAGTGTTGGGTGTAGCTGCAATTATTTCAGTTCAGGCTTCCTTATTCTGCACTGGCCCTTGGGCATGTTCAGTGCTCTGAGCATGCAAACTCTTATTGGGCTTTGGTGGGAAGGCTTGTCTTGAAGGTGGCCTGATGCCCTCAGTACTGGGTGTCTCCATTTGATAATCTGGTCTGCACATCAATATCAGACCCCACAGTCCTCAGAAGACTGGAGTTTGCAGGGCTGGCTATTGGGGGAGCACACTGAAATTAAACATCAGTTCAGTGTTTCCTCTAGTACTCATGGCTAAGGCAACAAGAAGCCTGCTGGCTGCTAGGATACTACAGTTCATAGGTTCAAGCATGAGCCAATATAAAGATAAACATGCTATGAGAAGACAGTAAATTTTTAAAGTTACAAACAAACACAGGAACAGAGGATATTAGATAAATGTGTAGATAAACATTCGGCAGAAAAACAAGTGGATTAACTAAATCAGTGTGTCAAAGGAACCCTGTCTAGAGGTTGGTTTGGGAAGTGGGTCTGGAAGAGGAGCTGAAATGCTTATTCCTTTTTTAAGGGCTGGAAGCTTTACCTTTTGGCTGGGGAGAGTTTTGGATGGCTCCAGGCCTCAGATGGTTGCATGGCTTCAGGTTTCACTCCACACTTCTGCAATCTGGAGTGACAGATTCTGGGGTGTTTGTGATTTCTGCTGTGAGAAATGAAAATTAGAGCCCTGCCTCTGCTGACACTAGAAGTCCATGGTCAAAATCATCCCATCCTGATCAAAACAGCCAAGATTTTACCTGAATTGAAGTTTGAGTTCCTTTTATTTTTGTTAACTTTTTTTTTTCATCACCGATATATTTTTCAAATCACTCACAAACAAACTCAAAAACACAGTTTCTGGGTTGTTTGTGTACCAGCTAATGTTTTTCACTCCCAGGGTTAATAGATAAATCTGAAAAAAATGTGCAGATATTTTGCAATACCACTGGATGTGTGTGTCTGCCCCCGCTCCAGCAGCTCTGTGCTTGCCAGACCGAGCTGTTTGCAGTGGTCACATGCAGCCTCTCTGGGACCTGTTGTCACCTGCCTGAATGTGCCAGCTGGGCTCTGGTCCTAGACCATTCACTGGAACTGTCACTCCAGCCTATTTGCAATTGGTGTCACCATCCCTCTCTTGCTCCTGTTGCTTTTCTGAAGCCACTAATCTGGCAAGGACATTACACAGCATCGCACTGAGCTTCAGAAAGAAAAGGCCGAGTGCAGTCAGAGTGCTATGAATGCAGACTTCATTTTTTATCTTTTAAAGAGCAATTCTCCACCTCAAATTGTCATTGAATGGCGCCTAAGGCCTCTCCTGCAGCCATATGCCTGTTGCTTTTGGATGCAGCATGAGAATTTATTCCAGATGTTGCACCTGGGTTTCAAAGCTGGAGTGTGTCACCCTCAGGGACATGGGCAGCCTTGTAGTGAGATGAGGGAGGGAGGTAGAGGGTTTGTATTGCATTCCTCCATCTTTCTAGAGGAAGTTCTCAAAGTGCTTTATCTGCAATGAGCAGACCAGATGTTGATCTCTGGCTGTATTCTTGAAAGCAGAGGAGAGGTGATATTGTGACCAAAACCAGAGCACGCCAATGTCCTTTACAGAGAGTTACCCTTGAGCAACAGGCAGGGCCAGGCTTGTGTTTCAGTCATGCTGTCTGGTCTTCTTCCCTAGTTCCATATTTGGTTAATGTTTGCATCTAAATACTGCTGTTTGTTACTGTTTTCAGAGGCAATGGTAGTTTTCAAGGTGGTTATTACAAATTATGCAGTCCAGGTAAAATACTGATGCATCCTCAGAAGAGGAGCAGTAGTTGGACCCAAAATGGTGGACAGGCTCTTATCTCCATGCTGTCCATTACTTCTGCTGTCTCATGCTTATTCTGTCCTTCATTCATCACGCTGGGTTTTTGCAGTGTCTGAGAACAAAGCCTTGTGCCACCCCTCTTCTGTGGATTCTCTCTCAACCAGTGCTGCTACAGAGGATCATGTGTCCATGGGAGGATGGGCTGCAAGAAAAGCTTTGAGAGTTATTGAACATGTGGAACAAGGTAAAATTAAAATTCTGATTTCCAGACAGACCTTGGATCATGAAAATGAGGAGCTAATACCAATTATGATCAGGGTGAGGTAGGCAGATACAATGCAAACTTCTCCAGACAGACCAAAGTACTGTCGTTTTACTGGTGTTTTCATGGAGGCAAGCTTCGGAGGGACAACTTTCATTTTTAGCTCAGGCTCCTCTTTTCTCAGTACTAAAGAAGTTTTCTGATTCATGATGGACATTTATTTGAGTATTCAAGTTAACCTGGAAGAGATTCCTAGGGATTTAAGACTCTGGTGACCAGGAGTTCCTGATGTACTTAAAAGTTCTATACAACAGTACCCAAAATCTGTTTGCTGAAATGCTGGATACTGCCCCCAGCATCATCCATGAAATGATACTGCCACTGGACTGGCTCTCTGGGAGGTGTGGATCCACTGGTTTTTCACATTGCCTGAACTATATCATACTAGTGAGAACAAAGGCCGGGGATAGCTTTATGCAGGAAACCTCACCTTGAGTTGTTCCTGCCAAACATCCCTTTGGCTGTTCTGGTTTCCTAGTTCTGGCTATTGAGCTGCTCGCCGCCTGCCAGGGCATTGAATTCCTACGCCCTCTGAGAACGACAACCCCATTGGAGAAGGTCTACGACCTTGTGCGCTCCGTGGTGAGGTAAGATCAGATAAACACTTTCCCCAGAGCTTGCCTGCCTGGAAAGCAGCTACTAGCAGTGGGGGTTAATGTTTGCCCAATATCTTGTTACAGGCCCTGGATAAAGGATCGCTTCATGGCCCCAGACATTGAAGCAGCTCACAGGCTGCTTGTGGAGCAGAAGGTGAGTGCTGGCTTTTGGCTTGTGCATAGGATTGTCTAGAACCCTTTTTCTTTGGGCATGCCAGCTGCTGTTTTTGCTGCCCAATGCTCTTCATGGTCAAGTGGTTTTGTAGCAAGTGGCAATGACTCTCAGCTACTGCACACAGAGCATTAGCCTAGTAACAAGAAAAGGCAAAGTATTTTTGCCTTGAATCCTTTTACCTTGTCCCCTTAGAGCTGTATCCTTTCCCATCCCTTGTCCACTCCCTCCACATGCTCTTCCCTAAACCTTGGTCTATCTGCCTCTCTGGTTCTGCTCCTCCCATACAACATATCCCACCCAAAACTTTTCTTCAGGGTTTCCTGAACTCATGCATTGATGTCTTAACTGATCTTTTCTTTGCCTCTGACTCTACTGTTTCACATTCTTGTTTCACAGGTGTGGGAAGTGGCTAAACCTTACATTGAAAAGTACAGGAGGGAACACATCCCTGAATCAAGACCCATTTCACCTACAGCTTTCTCCCTGGGATCACTGAGAATGAGTGCAGATGATAGTCATGACCACGGGCATCAGAATGAACTTTAAGTTGTGATCCTCAGGAAGAGAGCAGATCCTTCCCAGAACCTTACCTGAGCATTCTACTCAAATCGTTTTACTCAAACTCAATGTGGCTTCTCCAGGTGACCTAGAGGACCTGACTGTCTAGCTCAGAAGCACAAATAGATAGTAAAGTCTCACTGCTTTCCTCATGTGTAAAAGACAAGTTTGTCAGGATAGGGTGATTCTGACTGAATTTCATGAACTTCTGAATACAAATCATTCAGACTCCTGATGAAGCCAGTATTTGTTTTGTCAACTTTTCATTTGTTTTCTCTTCATCTGTGCCAATGATACCAAACAGCCTAAGTTTGATATTCTTCCCTTTCTTCCCCCACTTTGGTTAACTGCTGTGATCCCCTTCATTTTGCCACAAGTAAGATTATCTTCACACCTAATTCGTCTCTCTTTTGCACATCATATGTGAGGTACAGGCTCTTGTATAACAGGAGCATTTTTAGAGCAGGTGCTCCACAAATCAGAAAAGCTGTGTGCATACGAGTGTGCTACGGAGATCATTGCTCCAGAACAAATATATTATGTTCTGGTGATGGACTACATTTTGTGCAGCTTTCCAAGAGCTATGGGCTCACACCTGCAAATCAACTGAGGCTTCACATATGGCTGTAGGAATCTATTTTCCTGTCATGTGTGTGATGATGAAAATGTAAAGCAAAAGCTTAATTTGGAAGTAAGTAGGACAGGTGACACAGGGGCAGAAAAGGCGGGGAGGAGGAGGTGTAGGACTACTGAGTGTGAACCAGTGCTGAGGCAATAGCACCAAGACCTACACTCCTATGGCTTACCAGGTCTCTGCCTGTCTGCAAAAGGCCCTGTCCCCGTAGATGGGATCATGACAGTGTGCTCTGTGTCACAACACTGACCTCCGGTATAGGCTTTATTTTGCAAGGGAAGAGTCAGGATATGGATTTCACCTCATGGTGCAGTGATGACATGGCAGTACTGATCTGGCTGAGGGACATTCAGCACAAGCTGAAAGCCTCCTCAGGCTATTGGCTATGCTGCAAGGGGCAGCCAAAGCACCAGTGTGGGGCTGCTTTTGAGTGTCTGACACCTGCCAAGTTCAATGTGCCCTGAGGAGAGGGCTCATGCCTGCTGGCAGCCTAGCAGGGTGCCAAATGCTTTGGGCATTCAGAGAAGAGATTCTGGGCCTTGCTTCCTGCTCACCTCTGCTTTTGGCTGCTTGGGACCAAGGGATCCCCAGCACACACTGCCACACAGTGGGCTCAGGTTTTGCACCATGCCTGTGCAGAGCTCAGAGGCACCACTCTGCCTGCACACTGCATTTAAGAAATGCCTGTGCTCCTCCCCTGACAGTCTTCCCAAATCCCTGTATAAACATTATTTATGGAGGCTGTCTTGGGCAGAATGGACTGTGCAGTCACTTACTTGAGATGTTCTTTCAAGCTTACAAAGATCCACACCCACATCTGGTACAACATCTGCTTGCAGGAAAACATGTCAGGTGGCAGGAATGCTATTACATTGTTTTAAAAACTGATTTAGTTGGCTGGCCTGGATCAAATAAAGCATGAAGAAAGATACTACAGGCGAGGGCTTGCTTTGTGTTTTAACAGATGTGCCCAAGGCTCAGGGAGATCAGAAGGTCATAATAATGATCATACATGTTCCTGATGGCTTTCAAATGACTGTTAATCAGAATGAGACCATTGTCCTTCCTCAAGGGTCTCGTTCACTAAAGTACTCTGCTCTGTATCACAGATTATATTGCTTATATTAATAATTATTTTTGATGTGGAGTTCTTCATGCTTGTCAGGTGCAATTTTATGACTTCACCTTCAAAAAGTAAATCCCTTTTGCTTTTGCAGCAATTTGAAAATTTGAAGAACAGACTTAGTCCATGGTATTCAGAGATCCTCCTACCCTAGACCCTCTGCTTAAATACTGCAAAAGCTTAAATTCTCCAGAGCTGTATCATCCTTTTTTCTACATATTGCATTCCTAAATAATGCTACAAGCTGTGGGAAAAAAAGCAGTAGTTGAAAGATAAATGAAAGCATGCTTTAAAGAAGTTAGGCTCCTAAGTTTCAACACAGCTTTGAATAAAAGTTATCATACTTAACTTACCAGAATAACATTCAAACTTCTACAGATGTTATTTCAGATTCAGCCTAGAATAAATAAAATTAGGTCTTTTCTGGAACACCTATATGACACTGCATGTGATCTTCTCCCAGCACAGCCAAGGGCCATCCTAAATGCTTACCTGAGCCCCTGGCCCTCTGTCACTGGTTACTTAATATCACACTCCCCTGTAAATCTTACCGAGATCCAAACTCTGTTTATTCATGGCCAGTTCGTTTGGGTTATTTTAAAATACAGTAATATTATGGATTAATTCTATAGGAAAACATTTCTGGAAACTCTCTTATTTAAGATGGATACAATTAAAAATTATTTTATTGTGCTGGAGAGAAGGACAATGGACATTGAGATGCACCAAATGGGTAATGCTTGGTAAGGTTTATTTGAATAAGAGTAAGGTGAGCAGGCAAACGATTTACCCATAAATACAAATCTGATTCGTCTGTTGCTTTGAAATATTCTGTGCTAATTTGATTTTAGTAGCTTACTAAACTACTGCCTTCTCTCAGTAACTGCTCATTGTCTCACACCTCTCATTTTCATAGATGACTTTTCCTTTAACTATAACGTAGTTGATCAATGCTTCGTGTCCACCAAACTGGTAAATCAAGTGCTCCCACCTAAAAAGACAAGATGTTTAAGAATATATAAACTTGCATAAGAGCAGGTCACATGCCTAACATACCTAGCAATTTTTTAAGATTTGCTTGAAAATGGGAAAATGCTATTCCATGTCTACATGTTGTCTCTTGCTGCATGAATACAGTGAGTCTATCAGCAGAGAATTTATTCCACAAAACAAACACATATTATCTCTAGGAAATTTGTAATTAGGCATGGATTACTTGTAGTAACAGCCCCAAGTCTTGGGCTTTATTTTCCACTGGAGTAATTAAGGAAAATGAAAGTGAGTCTGAAATACTACCAGTGTCCCTTTATTCAGTGAAGGTAACTAAGGTTAAAGCACATTTCAAATGCCAATGGAAGAACAAACCTTGATGAATTTATGATAAGAAGATCCCCCTGCTTGCCAACCTCCAAGGAGCCATGTGTGTCTGATTTGCCCAGAGCATAAGCTGCATTAATGGTGGCAGCTGCCAGTGCTTCATTCATTGACATCTTCATGTTTACACAGGCCAGATGCATCACCATAGGCTAGTAGGCAAGGAAGGGGACAATGGGAGTTAGTAGGAACACAAAGCTGTTTATGCTTCAAATCCCTAAACACTCTCCTTCTTCCTTGCACAACAGAAGGAGTTATTTTGTACAACATAAATTTTGCCAAATCCAAAACGAGAACTCTAAAATCAGTAGCTTTGAGAGCATTTTGAATAGGCCTCTCAGGGCATAGGAAGGATGAAAACCATTCTAGTTTCACAAATTTCTGGCAAAAACTACCAATATACACAAACAAACACAGGCAGCTGTTTGCATGGGGCATGTAGCCCTTCTGCACAGGAAACCAGTTTGAAGTGTGCAAGACCTGTACATACAAGTTGTACTAGTAAGAAATCTCATAATTCTATGGTTTCAGTATTACGATTATCTTACCATTGAAAAACAGTATGCATTAGGATTAAAGTCACTGCCAAGAGCAACTATAACACCTTCTTCCAGCATTTTTCTAGCTTGAGGTTGCTTCAGTCTAGTGGGAAAAATAAACTTATCAGTACAATTTGCTTAGTTATCATACAGTGATTTACAAGAGCAAAAGACACCTCTCAGTTTGGCTACATTCATGCATTCGGTTACACTGATCCTTATAGCAAGCCCAAATTCTCTTTTTGCATCCCTACCTATCACCCTGTGGACAACATAAATGGGAAGTGTGAGCCACAGCTTTTGCAGTAAAACCATGTGGCAGCAGCCAATGTCAACCATCAGGCTCCAGACCACTGAAATTCTGGTATTTATCCAGTCCTCAGCCACTTAAGAATTTACAAGATGAAAATCTTCATTTCTGAAAAAAACTAATTTTCTAGTTCTTTTTTCTAGCACATGCCAATAGTCCCTTCCCAATTTTTGAGTCTGGGTTTAGTCTGCATACATTAGAGATCTTTTCACTTAGCAATTATAATGCAAAAAGATGTTCTCAATAACTTCAGTATCTGGAATAGCCATGTCAAAATTGTTCAACCCTGGATTAATCCAATCCTAATCTACACCTAATAAAGTAGGTGTTTGCAGGGTGGGCACTTGGAAGTACACTCTCTAGGAGGTTTTACTCATAGATGCTGTAAAGCCACTCCAAATCTACTGTGAGACTTCTCAGCAATCTCACAGATTTTTGAGGATTTCCAGCAGAAAAAAAATTTTTCCAGTTGCTGACTCCAACACATAAGAAGGGAAGCTCATTCAGTTCAATGTTCGTGTGATTGCCTTCACTGACCCAGACTGATCCTTAAGGCATAGATACATGCTCATGCTTTTAGATTAAACGACCCTCAAACCACACACAGGATTTGCAGTTACAGAAGTTTCCCTTCAATCTAGTGGCCTTACCTTAGCATGTAGGCTGTTGTTGGCAGAAGGACAGCAGCACACTTAGCTCTTGCCATTGCCACAATACCTTCATCACTAACTTCTTCCAGGTGGCTGATGGCCCGGGCTCCTAGTTCAGCTCCAAGCTAAGTAAATTTTCAAGCAAATTACTCACTATTCTCAAATAATTCAGTTTAAAAAGTTGCTTCTAAACAACTGGAAGAGAAATTCACTATTAATGCAAAATATACCAGAAGATAAATAGTAAAGAATGCTTGAAAGAACAATCAGAATACAGAGATAAACTATTTGTTAATTTCCTGCAGGAAAAGTTGATCACTTTATCCACCTACGGTGCAGAAGCACACCTTCAATGGTGTATTTAACAGCCTAACACACAAACTATGTGAGAGCCATGGATGAAAACCTGTTCATAAAGGATCCATCAGAAAATAGTTCACAAAACTGAATGCTGCCTTCAAAGGGGAAGTCAAACAGGCTTTTATGATCAACCAAGTTTTTGTTTTTTTTTATATACAGCTTGGGCAGACCCCACAGGAAGGAAGCAATATTTAAATGATGGTTAAACATGGTGTCAAAGGGCCTTTCTTTATCAAGATATTTGGGAACCTAATCTTGACTAAACCACCTCTCTGAGTGTGCTCAGATATACTGATATGTGAGTAATGAGACTGCTGAGTGTGCTCACTGCAATTTGACTTGCTGCTTCTAACAGGACATTTAACAAAAAAATATTTTTCAAGTTGCATAGAAACCATGTTTTTGTCATTCTTGGGTGCATGGATATCCACCTTCCCAATCTGTATCCTGTGTGGAAGATAAGCAAAGTCAATGTTTGATTAGCCAGTGCACATTAGTCCCAGAGGTCAAGGCTTCCTCCCATGTCCTAAACTCTAAAGCTGCACATGGACTGCTCTTCCTGGCATCTATTTATATCAGATGGTCTATTTCATAAAGTCTTAGAAAAGACAATCTCAGTTTTGAAAACTGCAATTCTTTCACAGACTGGGCTCTCACAGGAACAAAAACGAATGTTAAGAAAGACGCACCTCAGCAGATTTCATCGGATGGAGTTCATCACCATGGAAGTTAATCTGTAACCCTATGTCTTTTCCAGCTTCAAGTATTCTCCTTGTAGACTCCACATCAAAGACTCCCTTCTCACAGAAGACATCTATATTGTTAACATTTATTTCACCACTTAGTTTGAGTTCTTTCAGTTTAGGAAGATGGTTATTGATAATGTCATCTGTGGCTTCAGTAGCAGTTTTCCCTCTAATGAAAAGAAAATGTTACAGAGCTGTATGACTAACATCCTTGAAGTCTGGCACACACTCAAGCCATATATGCAATTACTGAATTACTTAGGAAATTATGTAAAAATGAATCCCTCAAAAAACCTTCAAATTAAAAAATTAAGTCCCATTGTAATTCACATACTCTCTAACATGAGTTACTTTCCATTCAAAGAATATTAGATTTTATTACTGAATGTTTTTAATAAGGTTGGCATCTTGGATGCTAAAAAAGATACGGGATACTTTAAAACAAATATTTCTGTTCTCCTATTCATATATTCTGACCTCTTTATACTTTATTCTAAAATACAACTATTTAAAATATGTAGACGAGCATTTAAATATGTTAAATGGTACTCATACAATATTGTTATGCAAGTATGAAAGCTCAGAGGGGATAAGCAGTATAAGTCATTATTTTTAATTTACCTCTCCTCCTTTTATATCACTCAGAGTGATGGACAGATAACTGTTTCTAATCAGAGGGGCTTCCCACAGTTTAGTTTGCCAAAGTCAGAATAACATAGGAATCCTCTATTACATAAAGATAACCCAGGAGAGATTACTAAATGCCTTAGAAAGAGCAAATAACCCCAAAACATATGGCTGAGTTAGCATTTTCCAATTGTAAATATCTAAGGACAAGGGTTGTACAGCAGCTAAATGCCTGAGAAACTCAATGCTCATTTCAGGCACCATAAAGCATGCAGACACTGGCACTGTGGAGTGCCACACATGGCTGAGTTGGGAGCCATGCAATCGCAATAAATTCAAGAAGCCAAATTCTACCTGAATTTATAAACAAGGTTATAAAGCAGAGCCCTTCTTCCATTCCCTTCTCACTGAAACAGTCATTGGGGCTGCTCAGCCTCTGACTGTGATGTTAAAAACCAGACATTCCCCAAATCACGAGCTTGATTCAAAATGATGACTGGAGGGACCAAGGAAGAACTGCAGATTTCCTTCTGGTCAAAATGAAAACCCTAGCCACAGTCTAAGTTTGAGGGGTAGCATAAAATTCAAGCAAAATAATCTAGACACAAACATTTGATTGAAAAGAGAAGAGTGGATTTAAAAAGACCCAAACTGGAAAATACAGATAACTCAGTATTTCCTTCAGGAAATTTCCTCAAATTCCCAACTACCTTTTCCCCTTACTTAAAATACAGTACCCTTACTACTACTACATTTTATTATGCTTGATGTGCATCAGTGGGGACAGAAGTGTGCAGAAAGTGTGGAGGCACACCTGCCTTTCTAACAAATGAGAGTTAGCATGCTTGTAAAAATACTGGAATTTATTTCATTGGTTTATAGAAATGCTTAAAGCATTTTGGTGGGAAAGACTATCAGGATTTTGACCGAGATCCTACCAAGGCTTTTTAGGGGAGGGAGAAAGGAAGGACTAAGAAATGTATATATAGTTTGGGGTGGAAGGTCAATTTATTTTACCATTAAGTCCTCTAAATTTTAGTATAACTTGTTGAAAGAAGTAGTCACTGCCTTCAGTTGATTTTAGTTGCTTTACTCTTAACCATCTTCCAGTTACTGAAGATGATACAGGATTCATTTTCCATAGTTAGATTGACAAAAGATAATTTACCATCCTGCTCCAAACACACAAGAATAAGATTGCAAAAAATATTTTCCAGGTCCTGTTTTCTTGAATGTTAGAAAGATTAGGGTTTTTTTGGAGTATGCTTTTTTTCTTTTAATGAACATCTCTTGAATATTGCCACATAATAAGCCTGCCTCCATCTCACATGCCTTGTCTTGCAGCAGCCTACCACTTAGTATATCAAAATATCTAGCTAAAACTCCTTATTAATTCATTCATACACTGAAATCTAGTAACATGAAGATGTCATTTTCATCATAGAGATATAAAAATCAGAAGTGAGGAAGGATTTTTATGATATGTCTACTTGAGCCATCAGAATAATTGATTAAACACAGTTTAATCTTCATCTCATAGCTATAAGATGTATGCAAATCTTCATTGCACAGAAGCATAATTAAACTTTGTTTATGGAGATATATAAAGATTAAATATGGTATTTTTTTGTTCTTATTTTGGCCAAAATAAAATCTCATGGCAGAGACCAATCTTGAAAGATAGAAGCAAATGCAAGCAGAAGAACTTTCTGAACAGGAAACCCTCTAATCTCTGTTATGGTCAGTGTGAGCATCAGCTGGGGGCAGGGGTTCTGTGTTAAGCCTATGTTGGCATTTAGGAGTCACTAAATAATGTTGCCCTGCCTGCCTTCAAATTAAAATTTGGGAGAGCTTCCTATAAATATTGGCTGTTGTTTTTCAAGTATGTTATATTTTAGGAGTGAAGCAGAAGAAACCAATTTTCAATGCAAAGCAGCAGTACTTAACAAGAGAAAGAAAAGCCAAGTGCTATTACTTGGGCACAGCATGAGCTCCACAGTACGTTGAGGAAATGCCAATATCCATGGATTTCCTGGCACGCTCGATCACCCTGAGCATCTTGAGCTCGGTTTCCAGGTTCAAGCCATATCCACTCTTGCACTCCACCAGTGTGGATCCTGCTCTGAGCATGCGTCCAAGGCGCTGCTGGAAGGCCGTGAACAGCTCGTCCTCCGTGGCCTTCCGAGTGTGCTCCACGGTGAAATGGATTCCTCCCCCAGCCTGGTGGATTTCCATATAGGATGCACCTGCCAGCTTGGGTTAAATGAAAGGAAACAAAAACCACCCCCCATACAATTAGCTGTGAACAGTGTGTTTTCCGTGCAAGAGATACTGGAAAATGCCTTGAGGTCTCTTTGCAGTGAGAGAGACAAAGAGAGAGAGAAAAAAATCCCCATTCATTCTTCCTTCCTCCCCCTTTCCTTCTGTCTCCCTTCGACTTCAATGAAGAAATGTTGTGAGAAATGGCATAAAGAGAATTACTCTGAAGATTTGCTTTCCCCCGAGTCCAAGAGGAAAACCGATCTCTAGCTCAAAAATTAATTTATGTGGAAAATAAAAAAGAAAGAAAAAATCAAGACTAAAATGGTAATAGAAGGCAGCACTCCTGTATTGCTTCAGTTAATGCAAAAATATATCAAGGGTGGCTGCAAAGGATGCAGGTACACTCCTCTCTCAGCCGATCAGTATTCAAAAACCATCCCTCCTCCCTCAGGTAGATTATCTGACAGAAATTATGTATTTTTCTATAAAAGAAAGATGAGAGTCACTAGAAAGTAGAACCAGTTATACATTAAAAAAAAGGAGGAAGAAAAATCAATCTGTGTATTTTTATGCAGTTACCTTCATTGCAAACTCATGAACCCTATCACCAGCCCACACTGGATGTGTATGTGCATCTACCAGGCCTAAAGAAAACAAAGTAAATGTACACTTGAGTTACTTCACTGTAAAATAGAAAAGATTATAAACACGCAAGCAAATTAAATAGACAGCAGAAGCTCCCCTAAGAAGAAGTTTCTATTGGTTATAAAAAAAATTAAAATCCAGCCAGACAAATATGATTTTCTTCAGAGGCTATTAATTTTCTTTCCATTTTTTTTTAGGTCTGATACCTTATGCAAAATGTCTCCAGGTAAATACATCAGTTGCTGAGTTTGTCATGTTATTTTATAAAGTTTTCAAACTGTGGAAGAAAGGATAAGTAATAAACATTGAAAGAGTTCATTAGACTTTAAGCCTGTAGTCTTTAAAAAAGGCAAACTGCTTAGGCTGGACTTAGCACACTAGACTTCCTCGAGCAATACTTAGTACCGTGGGAGCCTTTTCTACAAGCTCTGAAACTGACACTGCTGAATGGCAAGGCCACTGTAAGAGAAACACAGGTCTTACAGTTCATGTACTAACACCATTTGGATAGTTTAACACGCAATAGACTTGCCCATCTTTTGGGGATTTTTTTTATCAGGCAAAGTTGCAGAATATGTGACTTAAAAATCCCTTTTGCCTCCAAACAGTTGTGGGCAGGATGGACAGACTGAGCTCCATGGCTGAATGGCTGATGGGTGAGAGAGTACAGAAAAGAGAAGTGAGCTGAAGAGTCACTCTGGGTCAGCTAGATTCCTGTTGTGATCTGTGATACAGATAAACAGATCTGAAGTCAAATCAGGAGACTGAGCTCCACCATGAAGCCCAAAAGAACTGTTGAATATCTCCAGTGAGGGAGGCTCCACTACCTCTCCAGGTGATCTGTTCCAGCGTTCAGTCACCTGCACAGTAAAGAAGTTCTTTCACATGTTCAGGAGGAAATTCATGTGCATCAGTTTGTGCCCATTGCCTCCTCTCCTATTGCTTGGCACCACTGAGCAGAGCCTGGAAACCACCTGTGGGCACCATCATTTGAGACACACAGACAGTGATGAGGTCCCCTCTCAGTCCTCTCTTCTCGAGGCTGGACAAGAGACCAAACTCTCTCAGTCTCTCCTCATAAGAGAGATGCTCCAAACCCTTCATAATCTTTGTAGCCCTCCACTGGATCCACTCCAGGACCTCCAAGTCTCTCTTGTACTGTGTCCCAGAACTGGACACAGCACTCCAGATGTGGCTTCATCAGGGCTGAGTGGGGTAACATAGACCACATCCCTTGACCTGTTGGCAGTGCTGCTCCTTTGCAACATAAAAACACACCTACCTGGTAACACGCACTTCCCAGAGCAGTCAATTATCCTTTCAAACGTTGCTTCTGAAAACTGATTGCGAATAACATCTGCCTGGCCCACAGCTTTGATACAACCATCCCTGCAAAACACAGGCAACGAACAAAGAACGTGTGAGCCTGTTAAAAGTCAAGTGCTCAACGACAGAGCTCCTGGAACAACGAGGGCAGGACCTTCAGCAAGACTGGAGATGCACATGTGGAGGTGGTTTGCTCATTTTACAGATTCACAGCAAACACTGGGGTAATGCCAAGCGCTTCAAGCTGTTTGCCATAACACTTGTCCTCTGCTTAGATCCCTCTGGGTGACACCTTGGTAGTGTTCTGCTCTGATTCCTGCTAGTATCACTGTTTTCCTCCTGTGATCAGCGAGCATACAGCATTGTCCAGCAGGGCGTATCTATCCGCAGGGCACTCGTCCCCTCACTCAAATCAAGCTGCCATCGCCTGGACCTGGATCACGCCCCGTGCCCTGGGAACTACAGGCTTCAGCCTCTTTGGGACTGTTCTCCCAGTGGAGCTTGAGGGTGGTACCGGGAAGCCTGGGCTGTGCGCTGTGCTTGGGGGACGCCTTCCCCCTTTGCAAGGAGCCCCTGCTCCCCGAGCGCAGCCGAGCTCCGGCCCGGCCCGCACTCACAGCCCC
>VXBI01011588.1:1378592-1393170 GCA_013397375.1 Toxostoma redivivum
CTGCCGGCCCGCCATGGCCCCGACTGCCGCGGGGCTCAAAGTCCCGGGGGCGGTGCGGCCGAGCGCCCCTCCCGCCCCCCGTCCTGCCCCGCCTCGCCCGACCCCAGCTCCGGACCCGGCCTTGGCCCTGCCCGGCTCGGTCCGACCTAACTTCGCTGCAGTCCGCTCCAGGCGCGGGATGCTGGGCTGGATTCGGTCCAGGATAACGTGATAACATCTATGCATCGCGCTGGTTCATGACCAGCTCCGAAGCACCGGGTTTTCCAGCTGGGGCTTCCTGGAGCTCCCAGTCCTCAAAGCACTACCTGGAGATTTCCCTTTGCCAAGAAAATAGGAGCCTCTGATTTGGGAACGTTTGTTTGGCCACGTGCCCCCTCCGCGGTGTCCATCACCTCTCCAGCATCCATCATTTTGCCTGCGCCGACCACCTTGCCCGCATCCCAGCAACAACCCCGAGGGACCATAACATCTGCCACCGCGGCAGATGCTCAGACAGACATTCATTTATCCTGGCAGATATTAATTTATCCAATTCCAATAACGAAACGTTTGTGCGATTCTGCTGCCCCCTACAGAACGAGGGATGGGAAAATCAGGGAGCAAATATTTGCTCCCAATATGGATTTTTTGGTTTTCTTCTCCCTTCAGATATTCATAGCGTCTATAGGACTCAAGCTGGAAAATGGAGTGTCTTTCTAAACAAGTGGTCCCTCAAACACTTCTCCCGGGGTAGCAATATTCTTTAGACACCTTTTCGTTTAGAAAGAAAATCGATTTTAAATGCTGGTAGCACATCTATGTTACAAATATACATATGTTATCCAATACATATTACATACGTACATCTATGTTATCTAATATACATATTGCTGTTCAGCAGAAACAGTCGGATATGCCTGCTCTTTGAAGGAGCCTTTCTGGTGAAGTCTTGTTTGCAAATGAGGGAAGATTTGCATCTAAAGCCCATTAATTTGTATTTAATATCAAACCTTAAAGGTGAGTAAAATTACAGTAAAGTTAGGTGTTACCTTGTGAAGCTTCTCCACTGGTGTAATGCTGCACCACGACATAACCTTTGTCTTCCTCCTAAACTCACACTTAGGCATGCAGAAGATTGACAGGAGAGTTGGTAGAGGGTGCTTTACCACTTTCAGGAGTTCCTGCTGCTGATTTTGGCACTCCCCAGCAGTATCACAATATGTTTGAAAGTAGAAATCAAAGAGGAACCCGGCAGCAGCATCATGACAAGCATAGAAGGACATCCCATTGTGGGGGACGCATAAGCAATGGTGGTGGGCTGACAGCTGTTGTGTCAGGAATGAAACATAGCATGTTGCAGTAGAGGGGGAAAAAAAGAAAAGATCAACACACCTGTGAGCTGTGTCACTACACTTTTAAAGAAAAAAATCAGTTTTGTGCTCGAGGCTTCTCCAAGAATCAAGGTCAAATCCTGATTTAAATCCTGAGAATCAATGAAGATTTTATGCTTAGAAAGCTAGGAGTGTATTTTTTTTAAGACTTATATTCTGTTTGCAGAAAACTTATAGATGTGCTTGTGTATTTCTATATGCCCTGGTTCTTTTCTGGTAAAGAATTTTCTCTGTAATAGATCAGCATATGAAAAAAGGTCAATCCACTGCAGTAGGGTTTCTGACATGCTGTGCCTAATCAATTTTTAAGAATACTACCTAGAAAGGTAAGTGCAGGTATGATTTCTAGGTCGCATCCTCAGGAAATTCTAGAGTTTGATTCAAAAAGTACAAATTCTAAATATTTGGCTGTATTTTTGAAATGTTGGCAGAATTTACTGGATGTAAACAGACGACTGTAGAGTGCTGGAGGAACCCTGCCTAAATTTCTTAAATTTTGAGTTTTTAAATCACTTTAAAGTTCCAGTAAAAGTTCTTTCTGAAAAGAATTTTTAAATGTGGCATTTTCAATGAGAGAAAAAAATCCCAGGAACAGTAGAGATAAAAAAGTTGAGTATCAGGTTATTGATTTAAGGGATTTCATCTCTTCTTGCTGGTGCTTTACATGAGAATATGATATGCTTATTCCTCAAGGACTCCTTTTTAAATATATTGTCAGAGTTACATTAGAATGTCTGTAAACATTCTTGTTTACAAGAATGTTACAGTTCTTGTAAAAAAACTTGTAAATAAAAACAAATGGCCTGCAGTTAGAGATGAGTCTCAAGTGAAATATTGGCTAAATTTTCCTTAAATTTGTAGATTCGTTTTTCGACCCCTAAACAGACCTTTCCAATAATACACATAGCATGATGAAATGTCCTGAAAGGGGACACCATGTATGCCTTAACACAAATTAATTACTAGTGAAATTTACTGAATGCAATTTCCTTGTTTACAAAAGCAGCAGAGGTCAGTAAACCCTCAGGATCAAACACAGAAAATGCATCACTTGGATTAAATTGATTTGCAAATGTGGAATAGATCCAAAGTAAATTGCAAATCTGTTACATAACTTCCCTCACATCAGATTGAGCTTAACATCACAATTACAAATACTTTTTGCATAGTTTTGCAAAAGTGAAAGTGAATTCTGCATTTTATTTTTTTTCTGTGTAGAACCTTGCATCTCTCAAACTGTGGAAACATTACATTTGCTCAGTCTGAATCTTTCTGAATCCTCTGTTCCCAGATCTGTCTTTAGCCTGGGGAGGGGAGACCTTTTTGGGGGAACACCACAGTTTGCCTCAGGGGACACCATTTCGTTCTCCCTTACCACAGTACAACCTTGCCAACCTATGTGCCTTGTTTTCCTTTTCACACAAACTGCAGCTAAGGAAAAGGAGACCTCGTGTGCAGCTGTGTCCTGTCAGGAGTGGGATGTGTGTACCTGGTACAATTCCAGCATCTGGGCTTATGGCCAAAGCTTGTCCTTCTTTGCAGTCTATGAGCTGCACAACACAGAACTGGAGTTTGCAGCATATTTTCTCTTTGCAATGATAAGGATTATTTAGAGTCTTCTCAGGTAGGTTGTGTACCCCTAGGAATGGGAAGGTTTCCAAGTAAAAAATAAACAGCAAACACTCAAATGAGAAACATAAAAATAAGCTTGAAACTACATGTGGTATGTGTCATGCCTCACTATTTCTAGGCTCTTTTTGACCACCCTTTTACCATATTTAAAAAGTGGTTTTGCAGGGCATAATCTTTTCCTGAGAGTGTCCTGCTACTTTGCCTCCAATTCTTTTTATCCTATAAACAGCTGGAACAATCTAATAATATGAAAGCTATTTTTCTTTTTAGTTACTTTATGACCCTTGTATTTAACGTGTAAAATCACAATCCCTTTTATTTGTGTCTTTTATACACACCTAAGTGAATGTTTGCAGTTCTTTTACCTTTTGGACTTGCTCCAGAAATGAAAAAATCTGTATTCATGGGGCTTACTCCATACGAACTAAGAACCAACTCCAATTACTCAGATATATTCAGAGTACCTTATCTTCACCTGCACTCCAATTGTTTCCACATCATTTAGGACCAGGATCTAAGTTAAGCACGTGTTTAAGTTGTTTGACTTTATCTGCATGGGTTCTTCAATTGAAATGAATGGAACACTTGATGGTAGCAAAGAGAAACACATGCCTCAATTTTTGCAGCAGAATTAAATTAAGATTAGTTATCAAGTTAAGCACCAAGGTAATATTTAGTTAAAGTGTTTGATGCCTGGTGCTACGCAAAAGTAAAATGGTCTGAGTTTGAAGTCTAAGGAATGCAACTGTCAAAAAAAGCCCCAGGTATAACAAAACATCTCTAAAGAGTTTGAAGGTATGTGAAAGGATCACACTTTTGTTGAGGATGAAAACTCAAGACTCTATTAAGCAGCTTATTTGTCTGAAAGAGGGAAATAGACTACGTAAGAAAAATATCTTTGTTTCCACAGTTCTGAGTTCTTGCTTTTCCAAAATGTAAGTCCACTTGTCTTTCCTATTATTCATCTTACTGTACATTTTCAGTTTGTTTTTTACTTTTTTCTAGATAGTGATTTCATCTATTCACCAGCTGTGTCTGTCTACTTTGATTCATTTCTCAACAGCCTCCCACAAAACCAGATGTGGCTGCTTTCCTGATGATGGGTACAGGCTGTCTGTTCTGGAATATCAACAGCCCATTTTCCGGTTAGGAAGTATCTGCCACATTAAAGCCATTATACACAAAATGCTCCCTTGCTTCTTTTGTGCTTTGGCTTGTTTTCTTTCAAAAATGGTTTCTATTCATTTTCAACTGTTGCAGGACTTTCCTCGCCTGAAGATTTTTCCTAGCACAAAAATCAGCACTTCACCAACAACCACTGGTGTTCTACATTGACAAATTCTCACCCTGTAGGAAGGGAATCAGAGGAAGTGCTATGAATTACAGGAGGCAGCTTCCTCTGCAAGGCAAAAATGTTTTCTTTACCCTCAGGGAAGGAATTAAGGACTCTGGCTGTACAGCACAACTCCAGACATCCTTCTACAGATATGCCTGTTTGAGGAACAGTCACATTCATCTATGCACACAGAAGGGGTTCAGCAGAAGCTTGGTCTTCCCAGTGACTCCGAAGAGCTGAAGCTTGGTGAGTTGTCACAGTGATGGCCCTATCTGCTGATCCAGTGCTCAGATAATACATGACAAACTCACCTCATGAGGAAGAGCAGCTTTCAGAACAGTGCCAGCCCATTGCAGACAAGGAATTGACAGAAACTAAGGTGACAGTCACAGCCTTTCCTCCTCCAATACTGACAGCACTGTGACTATCAATGGCAGCATGGGAAGGACACTATTCTGCATCATGAAGTTGTTAACAGGATGTGCTGCATGGCAAAGCAGGTGAGATGCTTTTTTGCCTCTCATTCCTGCCACCACTAAGAACACATCTGGCTGTTCTGAGGTTTCCTATTTTAAAGTACTCATTGCCAATTTTAAAGTACTCATTTTTCCTTGTGATAGTACTGCTTTTAGCTTAAATAGCTCTTTTCCCTTTCCCAATGGGATTGTAGGGTACTTCAGCAGAGCTGCAAAGCCTCCACACTGCCAAAAGGAAGGGTCTGGTTTAAGCAATGAGACACCTGCGCAAATACATCCAAAATGATTTTTCATTCTTTATGGAAGCTTACATATGTAAATATTAAAGGAATACGTGGATAGCTCCAGGGATGACTTCCAACATGAGAGAGAAACAGGGAGGTACTTCACTGCAGGATCTATCCTGACAGGCTGGCGTCCCTCCCCCAGTTCATATAACCAGTGTTCAATCCTAATGCCACCCCAAGCACCTAGCACTGCCCACTCCAGTTGTGTCTGAAAGGATGTGTGATCCCAGGCAACAGAGGGCTGGAGATCTGCACTCCACATGCACCTAGTGCAGCCACAACCTGTGCAGCTTTTAGACAGAACATCTGAGGAGGATCACAGCATCCTTTCCATTCTTCAGTGGATACTCACAATGAACACTCCCATTCTGCAGTTCTCTTGTCTCAACTCTATTAATGCCACTGAAGTCTGTGGATCTCTACAGCTGCCAGGAGGCTTTTCTCTGTTTTGTCTGTGTGGCTGTTGGCTACTAAGCAGATACAAGTTTGTCCTTCCTTAATGACCCTACAGCCATACTTCAAGCTCCCTGACTCAAAGCAGAATATTTCTGAGAGAAACTGGGGTATAACAGATCTCCACACCTCACTTGCCAAGAAATCGTCCCAGCTAATTCCAAATGCTTTATAAACAGGTTTAAAGATGAAATGCATTTAAACAGTCACCACATACATACTCTAAAATATAAAGACTGTCAAATCTTCCTGTGTTTCACATGGGAAGATAACTGGTAATTTTTTAAATACTCACTTTTCATTTTAATATTTTCAGCTTTAAATTGAAACAACTACCTGTTGTTCCTTCAGGATTAGTTTTTTGGACACCAATAAAACATTAAAGACCTTTTAAAGGGTTAATTTTCCCCATACTAAAACAATGGAAATAAACACCTTACTACAAAAGTATGAAAAACAAAAAAGAAAAAAAAAGTTTATTTCCAGAAATACAAAACACCTATTCTCTCATTTCTCCATCTTCTTCCTCTTCTTCCACACCTCTGATGTACAAAACATTATTGCACCTGTAAACAGAACCAAGAGCTCCCTTAGCTATAAACGTTTTTGTTTTCCCAACATAAAACATGCTTTAAACTTTTTTCTGCTCAAATGCAACCTGGCAACAACCAAATTCTACAGAACAAAATGCTGCTGTTGACCTTGTACACCTTTTCCACACAAGTACATTAAATTGTGCAACTTCATAAATGTAATAACTGTTTGACAATGCTGTACAAAAAAAATGTTTACTTTTGGGTGAACAGTTATGGTCAAGTTTAACTTCCAAGCATGTGAAATGCTTCCAATTGCAATGCACTAGTTTACAACGCCAAAGGATTCCCAGATATACAAAAACGTGGAAAACAAAAGTATTTAGTCATTACAAAGGGGATAGTAAATGCTTTTAAAAATATATTCAAAAATTAATTTTTCCTCCTCTCAGAAAGGACTTCAATATAAAAGACACATTCATAGCTTTCCTGTAACAGCAACACTTTGCATCTTAATTAAACAAGAAACACAGCAGCCACCAGTACAAGCTTTAATGCAAGTGGTGAGGCGATTTAGAGCCTTCCTCTACCATAAATAAATATCCCAATTACCTTATCAAAACTTCACCCAAGTGTCCAGACAACGCACCGTCTATGTACTCCTCTGTGTTTGCAAGCTTGAAAGGAACATGAGAAGAAAATCAGAACGACAACAATAAAAGCGGCTTCACAGAGGCCATGACGGTTCTGCCCCCAGGCCAGGGCTCGGCTGCAGCGAGCGGGGCTGGGCGAGCGGCGCCGCTCCCACACGGTGCCGCATCCCCACCGAGGCACCGCCCGCCGCCCAGCATCACCGCCCCTCGACCCGGCTGCGGGCGGGACAGGTCCTCACGCATCACCGCACTGTGCTCCCCCGCCAGGAGCACAGCACCTCCCACTAGAGCAGCCTGGCCTCGAACGCTCCCGGGGATGAGGCATCCACAACGCCGGGGGCCGGCACCGCCCCGGCCCCTCACCTGCATGTTCATGTAGCCGTCCACGGAGACGAGGTAGCCCTTGTACTCCATCCCCCACTTCAGCTTCACCATCACCGGCTTCCCCGTCAGCCCGTTAAGGAACGGCTTGGGGTTGAGGGGCAGACTCTGGCGGGGGAAGCACACGGTCAGCGCCGCCCGCCGCCCGCCTCCCGCTCCGCCTCGCCTGGCCGCCTGGGGCCGGCAACGGAGCGGCTCCCGCCCCTCTCCGCGCCCGGCTCCCGCCCTCTCGGCTCCCGCTCACCATGGCGGCAGAAGCGCAGACCCACGCGGGAACCCCTCGTGCGCGCCGCGGGACAACGGGAGGCGATGGGAAGCAGCCCCGCTCCCGCTTCCAGTTCCGGGGGCGCCGCTTTCCCACCTCCGACCTCTCACCCGCGCCGCGCTCCCCATAGGCTGGCGGGCCCCGGCGCGCCGAGCCGCGGCTGCCCATTGGCTCGGCCGTGCCGCGGGCCTCTCTCATTGGCCAGCCCGCTCAGTTTTCCCCGTCCCGCCCCTGTCCCAGCCAATCGCTGTTGCCGTGAGGCGCGCCGTCGTTGCGCTGCCGTGGGCAGCGCGGGCGTGTGAGCTCGTGCCCCGTGCGCGTACCCGTGCGCGTACCCGTGCCCGTGCCCGTAGGGCAGCGCCGCGCGGCCGCTGCGGCCGTGCCCGCCCCGCACACCCCATGCAGCTCCGTGCCGCCGTGCCCGCCCCGCACAGCCCGTGCAGCTCCGTGCCGCCGTGCCCGCCCCGCACACCCCATGCAGCTCCGTGCCGCCGTGCCCGCCCCGCACAGCCCGTGCAGCTCCCTGCTGCTCTGCTCGGGCACGTCCCCGCGAGGTGGCAGCGCCGGAGCGGCGCGGTGGCCGTGGCACCGGGCGGGGCGGCTCTGACAGCATCTCCTGGAGGTGTCGGCGAAAGCCTGGGGGCGTCCGTCCGTCTGCGAAAATCGATCCGCGCACCAGCACCTTTTCCTGATTCCACGCGCAAAGATGGAAAATCTCGGGGCTTATAGGACACATTAAATGCGAATTTCCTGTTCGTGTCTTTTGACTCCCAGGCAAAGATGTTCTTGAGTGTATAGAGAGTCGTGAAGCGTCAGTCCTGCACTAGCTATAATTTATGTCTTAACCTTTGACAGGCAAATATGTTGAACCAACGTCTGTGAGCGGTTACGAATTCACATCCTCACTAATGTCTTCTACTGCTCTTCGTATAAATTCATCAAATGCCGCAATGTGTATTTCTGTTCCTACATACAACATATTCCCTTGATCTTCAGTGTATTGGGTACTGAATGTGGAAAACGTACATTCAGGAAGCTTAACCTTTCTGAAGCAGAACTATTATGGGTTTTGTGCACTTCACCTCCCAAAAGTGGGTCTAGTGCCCTAGTATTGAAAGCAAAACCATTATTGCCTTCTCAAAGCTGTGCATTTAAAGCTGTTGCTGCAGCCAGCCATCTTCTCCAGGTCCAGATTGTCCTTACACACAGTGGCACTGTGAATGTGTAGGAGTGAAACAGATGGAATTGTAGTTCACGTTCACTAGCATAAATCAAAAGTGCAGTTACAGAATCACAGAATTGTTAGGGTTGGAAGGGACCTCTGAAGATCAACCAGTCAACCCTTCTGCCAAGGAAGGGTCACCTGGAGCAGGTGACACAGTAACGTGGATGTCCCCAGAAAGGAGACAATTCCTCCCTGGGCAGCCTGTTCCAGTGCTCTGCCACCTTCAACATGAAGAAGTTCTTCCTTATGTTGAGGTGAAACTTCTTGTGAAGGTATCTAGGTGTGCATTTCCATGACCATTAGAAATAAGAGTGATTTTCTTTTAGGGTGTAGTGGATGGGTAACAGAAACAACACCAAAATCATGCTAATTATCTTTCTGGTTGCAGGACTTACTATGGGCCAGCTACAACAATATTTTACAATATTTTTTTGTAAGGAAGTCTTGAGTTTAGACTATGCAGGAAAAATATGAACACAATGGAAAATGGTGCATATATATAAAATTTTTCATTCCATTTGCAGTATAGAATAGCTGATTTCACATGATAACGTGTATAATGTGGCAGAATGTAACAAACTTAGCGTGAGTGTCTTGAATAAAATCATACTGTAAGAGCAATTTTTGCACTGTTCTGACAAGGATAAGCATGTATGTCTGTGAATGGCAATATAACAGGTTTGCTATGTTATCTGTAAATAGCACTAGTTATTTTTACATATGAAACTGATTTTGACCACAATGTCTCCTACTCACATTTTGCAGACTTCTTGTGTACCAAGAAATAGGAGCATTTATACTCCTCTTTTCATACTCTCTGTTCCTCAGGTGAGTAAATATTCCAGCTGTGTTGTTACCAAAAATAAGCATTTCCCAGGGTCATTGATCTCAGTGTAGAAGTCAGACAGTGAGCGTGCTTGACTTCTAGTTTCATAATTGGTCTGTGAATTCACTTGTCAGTAATCTCATCAGCTGCAGACTGAGTCTGTTGTGATTTTGTGTGGTGGTGGGGTAGGAAGGAGGACTGAAAGCACAGAATGCGTGACTACATCTGATGTAGTTAACTGAGTAAGTCAGTTAATCAGGAAATGAAATAGCTGTTGTTTTTCTTTCGCCCTTATGAGGAATTTGCTGTTTACCATGTTGACGGAATCATTCTGACTCAGAGACAGTCTTCTTATGCTGATCTTGGACCTTCAGCACAGGGATGAAGTTCACCTTTTGTCCTCTTTGTATTTCCCATGCAATAGGGGAAGTAATAATTTGCATTCTTTTCTGCCTTTGGGTCAGGGTATTTAGGCTGTTGCTCAACAGGAAATGAACAGGAAAGAGTTGTTCTAACAGATTAATCCAAACCTTAGCTCCTGGGTGGATGGACAGGATTTTCTCTTACAGCTCAGGAGTGGGAATTTAACACAAATGCCTACACTGTTCCTGAGGAAACATATTAAGCAGCTGGACATTCAAGGGCAGCAGCATTTCTGGTGGAGGGACTGGTTAGATGGTGTTGTCCGTGTAAGTGCAAATGCTGACTGACATCACTAATGCACTGTGTTGCCATAAAACCAGGCTGAGAGGAGCCCTGTACCATCACATTACTGAGACAAACCTCGGCAGCCCAGAACTCCTTCCTGATTCAGCTGAGTTTGCTGGGACAGGAACTCCCTGCAATGACCTGTTTCTGCCTGCCATAAACACATTATTAAGGAAACTTTCAGAGCTGCCCCATGTTCCAGCTTCTAGGCTGTACATTTAGTGACCATGCAATTCTTTTTCCTAGTGATATGCCAGTGCCAGTGGGCGTTTCCTCCACTGCTTTCTTATTCCACATCAGGAGAACTACTTCTGATACCACACAGTCATGGCCACCAGTGAGAGCATCAGCTTTGCCATCACATTGAAGACACAATTCTCTGATGTCTCTGACATAGCTGATTCCTGACAAGCTCTCTGTTCTAACTTCTTGAGGATGCAGTAGTTATGATTCTTGCAGAGGATTCAACATGAGAGGATTTTGAACCTCTGTGTACCCTTGAGGAGTTTTGCTGTTGCAGCAATGCTGTTAAAACATGAAGAGGACCTAGGACTCAGGTCAAGTATTGACATGAAGAACACCTATTTTCCCTTCAGGATTAGGCATAATGTAAGATTTTCCATTAGATATCATACTAGAATGGAAAATTAGATCTTGCCCACAATTTGTCTGTAGAGGGTATCTTGTCTAAAAATATTTTTCAATAAATAATACAAATTTTCTCTGTGTGCAGAAAATCTGTATCATTTAGCAGCTCTTGCTGACTTGGGAACTGCTGTATCAATATTGTGTGGACAGTCAACAGCCCTCCTATGAGGTATAGTCCTGAGTTTATGGGGCTTTGCCAGAATAAAACGGTTTTGCTTCAAGCAGTCTTTTTTCAAAATGTCTACCCGTGAAACACCTTTCCTCTCTGCTGATTGTCATTTTAATAGCACCAGCTTTGATCAAATCTCCATGTGAGACAATAACTATCCACCACAGACCTTCACCACAGGTTGTGACTGTGAGTAGGGAGATAGTGACATCAGACTTAAGAAGAACAGGGGGGTGTAATTTCTCTCTGAGATTCTCATCAACCAAAGCAAAGCCCCACTGTGCTAAAGGGGTGGATATACAGGACCCAAATACTAGGAGGCACAAAACTGGTTAGCCTGTTTCAGGCTTCATCCAAGAAACATGCCTTTTCCCACATGCTGGCAGACTTCCATCTCAGTGTAAGACTGTAGCCCAGAATAGATGCTCAGTCTTGCTGAAAACCCAGGAATCTTTCCACTGGCCCTGCATGCCTGGAAGTGGCTAGCAACAGTAATGTGAGGGAGCACAAACAAAATGCAAAAGTCTGTTTGGGATGGACTTGCCCAGTAAGCAGGAGACCATGCTGTGAACGACTCCCAGGGTTCTTGAGTAGAGGATTTATGTGCAGTTTCAGATCAGTACAATGTCTTTTTTCTGCAATGATATCAGTATAAAATGAGACTGAGGGTGGAGGTGGGGGGCAGGTATGCACTAACAAGAGCCCAGATCTTTTGTCCACACCATCAAAGATCTGCCAGAGTGGCTCTTCTGTGAACCTGTCACAAGGCTGGGCCGTGCCAACAAGTAGGGGCATGGGATGGGTATTTGTAGAGAAATTACGGGCACATTAAAGCCTCCTTTTATCCATATTGAAAACCTTTCTTTTTCTGTGCAAATCGTGTTCATGCAAATTATGTAGCTACATTAAAGAGAGGCCCTTTAAGAATGTGTCTCTGGAAACACAGTCTCCTTTGCCAAGAAATAATGGGACTTCCTTAATTATCAGCTGTTATCTTCTGGGTTTAGCAAACTTTTGTTGCTTTATGTGCGGTTGCTTCTTTTATGCTTTGACATTAATGAATTGGAATTGAAATTATGTGCTGAGGGAAACAAAGATCTGTACAAATAATAAAACGGTGTACTTGTGTGTGTCAAAAAGAAGGAGATCAAGTATTGTGTAGAAGGAATTTGGAAACCATGCTTTCACACAGACTTCTTAATAGATATTAATAACTGGCTCCAAGTCACAGAAGTTTTTTAAGGGTTGGTATTTTGAGAAATCTGTCTGATCAGAGCTCAGAAAGTCTGGCTGGTGTTGGAGGATTTCTGTGTAAGGTGGCAATCTGCTGTAACAGAGGACCTCATCTGCTGCCATTTTTAACAACAAATCTTGTGGGAAGGGAGAAGAGAAAGGAGTTATTGGGCAACAGGCATGTAGGTCAACAGAGTGTTGCTGGTCAAGAGAGACTAGGTATTGTACAGATTCCCTCACCAGTTCAGAGAGAGAAGGAAACTAGCTGGATAGGAGAAAGTCAGAGACATAAATGATGCTGGGTTAAAAGAAGCAGCTAAATCTAGGATTCCTGAATGTCTTAGAAAACTGTCTGAGCCCAAGCAATACTCTGGAGACATGAGGCAGAGAAATAGGAGCCCAGGTCCCAAAGAAACCTGAGTCATCAAGGTTGACTGGCAGCTGCAGGGACAAATATGTCAAGACTTCCCTCCATTACACATTAAGTGAGGCTTTAATGTGTTGTGGTTCTATTAATTTGGCTAGATACATCTATTCTTCTGATAGCCAGAGGGAAGAGTGATTTGGGGTTGGAGTATCTGCAGAGTCTGGAAGGTTATTTGCACCCCTCCCAGGAAAGCCAATGCTGGTCCTTAGGCAGCTGGGCCAGAGAGTCTCATTTCCAGGAAGGATCTGCAGAGAGAGAAAATCCCCAGCCTCCTGTGCTCTGGATATGTGCCAGAGGTGACATTTGCAATTCATGTTTGACTTGAACCTGAGCCCAAGGCCCACATCTCATCTTGAAGGCAACAGTCACTGCCCTGCGTCTGAGACCAGTGGCTTCCAGTGACTTCTACCTCTCTGCTAAACTGGTGTTCCTTTGTTAGGGCCTCTCTTGGTGAGGGACTGCCAAAGGTCCACTGTAAAGGCAATGTATGTATACAACCTTCCCTGTGGAGCAGAGCAGAGAAGCTTTCATGCAGTCAGTTTTTGGTCATCTACCAGAACCTTGGCTCATTGCCTGTCTGAAACAACCAGGAGTCTGAGCTTGTGTAGGTGGACAGGTTTTTCTCAAACCCCAAAGGCTTAGCCTGCCCAAGATATGAAGGACTATAGGAACAAGGAATTAACTGTAGGGATGGTCAGTTAATTAGGCCAAGGCAGACAGCACAAAAGACTGCAGTATGCTCATAACTCAAAATCCCATGGTTTAACACACATCATCTGTTACAAATCCAGGAGAGAGAGCATGGCTATAGGTGTTTACACTGGTCATATGCCAACCGTCCCCAAATTACCAGTGCCCTGACTTTCATATTTCTTGGGGCAGTGCCCAGCTGTATGTGCTGAGTGCAGTTTGGAATCACAGAAATGCCTTTTTTGAGAAATCTCGAAGAGCTCAGTAAGTTGGAGTTTTGGCCAGTAAAGTTTCCACTGCATTATGTCAATGACAACTCACAGAGACTAGCTCTATCTGGTTCCTTTTTAGTCAGGAGTCCATTGATGCGCTGGTGCTCCCTTGACACAACTGCTTTCTGTAAATCTGTAAGTTGTCATTTAGTTTGGCATTTCTGCTTTTATTTTGCTGAGTACTCTGTTAGACCAATTATACAACTGTTAGGTTTTTTCCAAAGTGCACAGTGGATGAGAGCTGGCTTCTCTTTGCCCAGCAGGTGTTTCTGAGGAGGCAGCTGATGTGCCCTGGGCTTCCCTGCTTGGGCCAAGAGCCTGGAGAGATGGTATGAGCAATTCCAGTGCTTCTGAGAGTGCACTGACAGTTCCTGATGGTCCTTGCACGCCCCAGATGACCTGGCCCTACTGCCACACTGCTCCCTTTGGGTCCTTTTCTGTTCTTTGAATCTTTGACAGCAGCCACTCTTACTGTCTGCATTTGGCATGAGTGGCCTCAGCAGCATAGCATAGAGACATTCACATCCATTTAGTGCCTTCTTTCTCCAGAGCAGTGTCTTCTCTGTGGCAGTCTGCACTGTGGGTGATGGGAAGGGTATAGTAGGACCCAGAGGGTCAGTAGGGGATCCACTGCTCTGCCCAGGAATGCAGTGACAAGCACACTTGCACTGATAGGTACTGAACAGGCCAGTAAAGGGGAGATCGTGCCCTGATTGTGTTGTTTACTGCAATGCAGGATAGAGACACTTAGCTAGTTGGGGTAATAAAAACAATTTTAAAAAGCCTGCTTCTCTGCCAACAGACATATTGTGGTGTCTGAGCTGGCTCTCTCCAACCACTGAATGCAAACTGGGATGATTTGGAGGATTAGGGTAGGTTCAAGGGTTAGACCACAGCCACATCTCACAAGCACAGCAAAAGGTGTACTCTTAACAAAGACCATTTGCTGCAGCACTCAAGTCTTTGCTCCAAAACTTTTTTCCCCAGAAGAATA
>VXBI01011593.1:0-41736 GCA_013397375.1 Toxostoma redivivum
AAATAGAACAACATTCATAGCAATTGTAAATTGTATATGTATATATTATTAAATTGTTAATGTAACTGCACATCCTCTTGGGAGTAAAGTGTCATTACATTTTACTGTACACTGTCTGGCATGTATTCTAATATTCATTTTATGCTACTCTATACCATGGAAACAATAATTTAGGAAAGGTTGTTGTCCTAATGTGACCTTGAACTAAGAAAAGAAGAAAATTAGAACCAGATAATATATGATAGATAATATTTTTTTATCAATTTACTGGACATAAAAAACCCCAAATATTTAAAAAAGATCCAAGTACTTCTGATGTCAAACAATGTCCAAATAAATTGAAAAAAATGTGGCAGCTTAATTTTCTTGGAAGTTTTTTTTTCCATGTTTCATTCAATATTCTCTTAGATTTCCTAAAACAGTCCAGCATCCATTAGCTTTTTTTCCTACCAAGGGTTGATAGATTTCATGATTTATTATTGCAATTGTTTTTTATCTTAGACTGCTGTGCAATGACAAGCATCAGTCCAGAGTGCAGTGTGAAGGTTCATATTTTCATTTTTTTTTAGAAACAAAGTGGGGAAAGAAAATTAAGGTTGCTATTTGTCAGCAAAATATATTTATGATTTCAACTTTATACAGCCATATGAACCTTACCTTGATAAATGATTCTGCCTGTGTTCCTTTCTCTACATAAGACAAAATCTTAAATCTTGTGGGTTTCTAATCTCAATTTAGCTAGGAACAAAATAATTCCTTTAGTTTAATATTCCTCCCCCCACAATTTTTAACAGGCTCAAGTCCAGTGTTCATTTAAGTTACAGTGTAATTTCTTTTTTTCTACTGTTATGTCTCAAAATATAAATATTGTCTGTCTCTTACAGGAAAGAATCTAGATAATCCAATTTTCCAATATATCCTAGAATTGTAATCCATACTTCATTTCTATGGTGACATTTATGATGCTAGTTTTCATCTCACTGCAGTGCATCTTATGTTAAAAAAAAGAAAAAAATCAAACCGAACAAAGAAATCACCCATTAAGATAAAGGAACAAAGCATTTTTGCCTTAATTCAATTGCATACAGAAGCAAGTTAAAAAACCTTGAACACACTTGTTCATCAGGACCTGGAGCACTAAAAAAAACAAGTCACAGGTAGGAGTAAATCTAACTTTATTTTAGAATTGGCTTGGTTTAGTTTGATTTCCCGGCCAATGCACCAATAAATGTTATAGTTTAGGTTTGCCAATTTTATTATACTCATTTTCTGCTGTGAGATAGAATAAGGAGCAAAAGCAAGGCAGGCCTAAAGCTTAAAAGGATATAAAAAACTTTATTAACAACACAAAGAAAATAATAAATTCAGATTAAGATCTTCAGACCACTCCCTCCTCCCTCCTCCCACACCTTCTTAACAACAACTTACAAAAACACTTCAGTGAGTTTCCAGCCTAAATAATCCTATTGAGTTCACTTCAGGGAGAGGAGTTTTCTCTTGTCAGGCCATAAAGACTTCTCCACAAGGAGAAAAAAAACAGGCCTTTCGTAGATTCGCTTGCCATGAACTCCTCCCATCTTCACAGCTTCCCCAAAGCTTGTGGGCCATGTTAAACTCATGGGGTATTACTTTTAAGAATGAACTGTTCAAAAGCAAAAGTTCTCTTTATCTCTCTCTCTGTTCATGCCTCATCCTCAGGAACAGAGGTCCCCTTCTTCCTTCAGGGCAAAGGATTCTCAGCACAGGTGCTTTTGGTCAATGATCTATCAAATTGAACATTCCAACCTCCCAAGTCTTTTTTCACAGTTTATAGGAATTTTTACTGTAATACAGTCCATCCCTATAGCTTACAAAAGGATTTTCAGCCTAAATTCACGGCATCTCCTCATTCTCCTTCCATCTGGAACTTGATTCCTGCTTCACTGACTTCAGTGTATCCTCTCTGTTCTTTTTCTTTTCATTCAAGGGAGGATTGAAGGTCTGCAAGTCTTACCTGAGCATTGGAAGGGTTAAAATCTCACATGGAGGATGCAGAGGCTGCGGCCAGGCCATGCTGGATCTGTGCCAGGATCTCAGGACACTCAGGCTGTGCTGAGTGGGGGGTGGCTAGAATCTCAATCAGCCTCCCTGGGGCTCAGCTGCAGCATCCACTGCCCTTGGCCACCCCTCCTCCCCGCCGGGACATGCCAGCTTCCCAGACAGGGGGACCTAGCCACCTTCCCTTGAGCCAGCAGCAGGGTAAGGCCCTGCCGAGCTGGGCCACACGGGGAGGAAGGAGGGCTAGGATCTTAGCAATGGGCCTCTCCTTCCTCCCCCCGGCCATCAGGGCCCCCGGTTGCAAACAGGGCCCAGCAGCCTCCTGAGCCCACCCCTGCCCAGCCCGGGCCACATGGGAAGGGGCCTGGGCCAGTCAGTGTTACCTTGTGAGAGGCCGGAAATGAAGGAGAGCTTTCCTGGGGTTTATCTGCTTCCAAATGTGGATTCATGGAGTGAATTAACTTTTCCAGTTGTTTTCTCAGGCTGCCAACAACCAAACCAGCCTCCAATTGGTCCCATCAACTCACAGAGGAAGTTCTCATGGAGAAAAATTTCTGAGTCCACCCTCCCCCCAGGTGCCTTCAATGCATAACCAGCACAAGAATTTACAGTATTTTTGAAAGATTTGTTTCTTAGCTCTGCTGAAGCCTCCCTCCACACTTGTCCATGGCCCAAAACCCCATTTTAGCCCAGCCTGAGGCGATCCAGGCTGGGGGGTGACAGAGAAGAACCTCTCTTTTCCACTACCTGCCAGGTTTGGCCAAGGAGGACCTTCTTTGCCCACCCCACAGGTAGGTCCTGCCTCAAGAATTCACTGTTTATTTCAGGATCATCCTTAAAGACTGGAGACATTGAAATCTCATTAAAATTTAACTTGCACATACCAGAAGCATTTAGCATGTGTATTTCTGGTTGATAGACCAAATACAATCAAAATGGGGACTTCTGAAAGAAGCACAGTTGTAGGAGTTATGTGAGTTAGCAGTGAGACAGAAAATGGACTGTGGAGACCATGTTTTAAAAAAATTGCCTTCCTAATAGTGCAACTATTTTATCATAAGGGCTAGTTTTAGCAATGCCAAAGCTGCCTAGGAAAGAAGATCTTGTAAGATTTCCAGAATAAAATTCCTTAGGGTAGAATCATAGAATAGGTTGCAAAAGATCCTGAAGTTCAAGTCTGGCCATTAACCCAGCACTGCCAAGTCCACAACTAAACTATGTCCCCAAGTGCCACATCTACATGTCTTTTAAATACCTCTGGGGATGGTGACTCATCCACTTCCCTGTGCAGCCTGTGTCAATATTTGACAACCCTTTAGGTGAAGAAATTTTTCCTAATATCCAATCTAGATCTCCACTAGTAAATCTCTTATCTTAACTATGCCATGGAGGAGCCCAACCTCCACCACTTCACAACCTCCTTTCAAATGGTGGAGGAGTGCAATAAAGTTTCCCCTCAGCTTGCTTTTCTCCAGGCTAAACAACCCCAGCTCCCTTGGCTGCTCCTCCACTTGTGCTCCAGATCCCTCCCCAGATATGTTACCCTTCTCTGGACACACTCTAGCCCCTCCATGTCTTGCTTGTAGTAAGGAGCCCAGAACTACACACAGGAGTCAAGGTACATCCTTGAGTAAAGAGGGACAATCACTGCCCTGGTCCTGCTGGCCACACTATTGCTGATACAGACCATGATGTCATTGGCCTTCTTGAACACCTGATGGCTCATGTTCAGCTGCCTGCCACACAGATCCTTTTCTGTCACACAGTTTTTCAGCCACTTTTGCCCAAGTCTGTGATGCTGCATGTGGTTGTGACCAAAGAGCAGGACTCAGCACTTCTTGTGGAACCTCATGCAACTGGTCTGTCCAAATTCCTCTGCAGAGCCTTTCTACCTACCAGCAGATCGACACTTCTACCCAACTTGGTGTCTTCTGCAAACTCACCAATGGTGCACTTAATAACCTTGTACAGATCATTGTTAAAGATATTAAACAGAACTGGCCTCAATAAGTGAGCCCTGGGGACTATATACATAACATTATGTGGCAAAACAAGTAATGTGTTTCTCATGGCACATGGATTAGCCAGAAGACTTCTATATGGTGCTTAGTGGATTCAGACTATTTTCTGTGGTTTGCTCTGAGGCTGTTCAAGGTGTAGCAGGGTGCTATGGGTACTGTTCAAATTAAATAAATTAAATAAAGGAAAAAAAGGTAGGATGAAGACACTTGTCATCTTCATTTAGTCTTGCACCAAGCTGGACAGAAATCTTAGAATTTGTTTATATTCTTTCTCTTAATCTCTTTTTGTCACAAAGGTGTTTTTAGAAACATGTATCAGGAATAACGAGGAAGAATTATGCATCAGGATTACTGTGAGATTTGAAATTAATACGTATGTACATGAAGTTTAATTTCTGCATCCAGTATATTCAGAAACTTGCCCATTAGGGAAGTGAGATGGGTTGGCTAAAAAGTTTATTTCTTCCAGTCTAATTTACAGGTAAAGAAAAAAAAAAATTAAAGATCACAACTAGTACTTTCAGTGCTTTACCTCACAGTGGATTAGCCTGGGCGTTAGTGACAGAAGGGTTTCCCTCTTGAATATTAACATAGTATTTGAAGCTTGCAAGTTTGTTCTGTCTACATCCCTCCCCATAACCTTGGTAAGAAGCAAACAAATGTAAAGTTGACAAAGGCCAAACTGCTGCTGCACACCAAATGGTTCTTTTCTCTGTTTACCTCATTGGGTCCCAGAAAGAGTTCTTTGGATCCACTACAAAAACTTGTGTTTTAAATAAGTGAAGACCAGAATTATTGCAGTTTTCACACTGTATTCCTCGGTGAATGGTGAGATAAGTATAAATAAGAAAATTAATAAACCCAAACTTTAAGAGGAATCAAATAATTCAAAACTGAAACCCTGAACTACTTTCAGAACTAGGAAGCAGTCTCTAGGTTTAATTAGGGAATTAATCAAAAAAGTCTCTGAACACCTGCATGGCTATTCAAATTCCAGATCCAAATGCCATGGTCAGTCCTAGCTGATTATTACATACAGTTGCTGGTCAGCTCAGCATACTGCAAACTTTATGAGCTAAAATATTGTCCAGGAACATAGTCATTGCCAGCCCCATTGCATGCAAATACCAAGAGCATAAATATCTCTATGGCCTTTTATTTGCAGTCTATAAAACCAAAAGAACTTTATAACACAAATGAAAATTAATTACACAATTACCTTTCTCCTGGGTAGGCTCAAAAAAAATCAAAACAAAACCAAAACAAACCCCTGACTTAGGTTGCAATACAGGATGTGACCAAAAGTATGTATTCTATCACCATCTGTTGAAACCAGGTGGGGCAGTGATCCTTATCTCTGTGGGAGATATTCTCCGCTAACGGGCCATCTGTTAAAACCAGGTGGGGCAGTCATCTTTATCTTTTCCACAACTCATCCTTCCTCCAGGAAGATATTGTCTGTTAATGGGCCATTGGGACCCACTGAATGACTAATAAAATTACATCATCCCATTGGGAGATGCTCCAGGCAGGGGGAGGAGCCAAGCCTTTCCTACCTAGATAAAAACTGAGATCTGGAACACCAAGGCAGCCTTTTCCCACTGGATTCCAGAGCTAAAACCGGACCTTTCCACATCATCACTGAACCTTCAGAGGAAAACTGCACCTTTTACAGGAGTGTTGGGGGTTGAATAATTTATTTTTTTTCTGTGGAATTTCCCCCTATTGTTATGCTAAATACTTGTGGCTACAAGTTAGTTGCTTCTCACCNAAGGGTCTGATTTCAAATTATAGCGATTAAAAAAGAGCGGGTTACGGGAAAAAAAGGGAGGGGTTCTGCCTCTCCTTGGCAAATACCTGTCTCAAACCAAGACAAGGAGCACTGCTTCAACTGAACCACATCTGTCATCCAGGAGGACTGCAGCCACCATTTGATGGGATTGTTACCAACACCCTGATTGACAGGGTGTCAGGTTGTATTCTGACTCTGTCAGTGTTTTTGGGTTTGTTCTCTGTAATACTGTATTTCAATTTTAATTTCCTAGTAAAGAACTGTTATTCCAATTCCCATATCTTTGCCTGAGAGCCCCTTGATTTCAAAATTATAACAATTTGGAGGGAGGTGGTTTACATTCTCCATTTTAAAAAGAGCCTCCTGCCTTTTTTGGCAGATACCTGTCTTTCAAACCAAGACAACCCTCAACAAAAAAAGATAAAAAAACAATTTTTTTTCTCTCTGCCTTTCTGCTTGCTTCATAGCCAAGTAGGACGAACACAAAAGACTCAGCAAAGCCTTTTCTTTCCAATCCATGTTATCCATAGTTACCATTGTCCTTTCTGAACCTCACAGTTGATATTTCTCAGCCAACTTTTTTTTTTCTTGTGGCAAAATTTACCTGAATTCTTCAGCAAACAATACTAGTAATAAATGCATGATTTGCAGACTTCAGTTTAATCTTTTACAAGTCATAATCTTTAAAGGCTTATTTTAGCTGTGGTGGTTTCTTTCACCTTGAAAAAGTCAGTGTGTCCTTAATATTTAATTTTCTTCATCTCCTAAATAAAAATAATCATAACTAAAAAATCCTGTTTCATTGATATTGCGTCAGGGTGCAGCAAGGGAAAGCTGCTGCTTACAGCCCTCCCCTGAGAGCAAGTGTGGCAGAGGCAATGCCTGCATGGCCAGGTGCAGCCACACAGGGCACAGAGCAGTAGAGGACAGCCAGCCCAGGGATTTCCTGGCAGGTCTGGGGTTATGTAGGGAAGTCAAATCCACAGATCCAAGGTACAGGTCTAGGCACACACATGGCTATATCATAACTTATAGAAGGACTAGGATTCAAGACAGCTCCTAAGCAGAGGTAGGGAGCTTCTGCCTCCTATAACTCCTTCACACAAGTGTGATACAAGACCATACACCTGCAGCATTTGTTTTTTTTACTTTGTTGTTCTAAGTCCATCTTTGCCAAAATCTTCTTTAATTGTATTCAACAGAAGTAAAAGTTCATGTATATTGATATTTTCAGTGCTATAAGTCCTTGCAAATTTTCACTGGATTCTCTGATTTTGTTTAGGGGATATACAGCTTACTTTGGAACCATGTATATCATTGATTCTGCACCATACTGGAAAAGTTGCTGGAAAATCTGGAAACATTATGTTGCACATCTACTACTCATTTTGATCTAACAGATTACATTTGAAATATATACTGAATAATCTGTTAATATATTGACCAATTTGCATGACCAATTTTCATGGAAAGAATGTCACACTTCACTGTGATAGTTTTACCTCATACTAAAGGAATTATGTACTTATTTTTCTTTGAATTATACATGCTTATTCTCTGGGGCTTTGTGTAACATTTAAAAATAACAACAAGATTATTAAACAAACTATTTTGAATCTCCTGGTTTAAAAATACCAAGTAATAACCTTAGAAAAATAATTAACATAGTCGTTAACATAGTCACTTGAATTCCTGGAAAATATGTGCAACAGGTACCTGGGCTTGTCTTAAGTAGTGAACCTAACATTTACCTTTACTGCTGGGATCAACAGCAAAAATACATTCATTTAAACATTTATGTAGCTATTCTTAGGCACAGTGTAAACATCCTCCACACAGCTGTATCCAGAAGGTGAAATAGAGTGAGTAAGAAATAGGATAGAAAAAGATAGAGGCAATGTTTTAACATGAATGATAGCGCGTTTATATGTATGAAATACATAAAATATTATATGATGTATATATAACATTAAATTTTCCATGAATAATGAAGAAACTTCTGGGAAATCAACTGAACTTAAAAAAAAAAAAAGGGAACAGTCGCCCCATTTGTGGATCCCTGTTACAAATGTCTGTCTCCAGCATACCAGGGTATTAGAAATGGAATTAAATACCTGAGACCCATATGCCAGAGGTCACAGAAGGTAGTAACCAAGGTAAAGTCTAAAAAAAAAAAAAAGAGCTTAAAATAATAAAGCCAACAAAAAATTCCTTAGTATTGATTGCTATTTTTGTGTACAAGGATATCACTCATAATTTTAGTCAATTTTTATCTAGAAAAGGGCTGCTTCTTTATACCTTCCCATGAGGTGTTCAGTGCTTGTCTGCTCATTTGTCAGAACAGAGAGTTAGATAGAGCCCAGATCAGATCCAGTGCAAACACTTAGATATTCAGGTCTTGTTTACTGTTTTCACTCCTTGAGATGCATTTTTAAATTCCTTAGGCAAACGAAAGATCTTATTAGTTATCAGGGAGGGAGTTAACAGAAGTAGTTCTTTATTTTCCTGGATGACAGCAGAGAAAACTGGAGGAAAATTCTTTGTGTGGGCTTGGAATCTGATACAGACAATATACCCCCACACTGAGTATCCAGATGAAGAGTGACATTAATCATGTCCAGTCTTATCTAAACTCTGCAAAATCTCTGGATGTCTTTAACTAAAACAAGATTTAATACAGTGGGAACAGGACAATATATAGAAAGATGTGAGAAAAATTCTCTTTTTTGCTTCTTTTTCTGTTACAATTGGCTACACCCTTTAAAATAATGTACTAGCATAAACTTTGTTATGTCTGTTGGGGAAAAGCAGAAGAGGATAAAGAATATAATCAATTGGTTTAAAATGCCATATTATGTTGCTCTAAGAATACCCTTTATGTTGAAATGTTGTCAATTCCAAGCACAAAATACCCTGGAATTTGAATCAGAAGGATGCTCTAAGATATTTTCTGGTTCATTGCCCTGCAATGTGGATAAATTGGTGTCTCCAAAACTAAATCATGATATGCCTTGAGGTATTCTGCACCTTTATTTTCCAGCAACCTAGGAAGTGATAATCCCATTGGACCTTGAGTAGACTTATGCCCCAGAAGTCTCACTCAATCATTTTTCTGTTATGCTATATTCAGATGCTGCTGAATTTATTTTCCAAAAGGCAGGGTCTCAGGTACCAACTGACTAGCTGTTTTCATTTAAAGAAATAATTTAATTAGCAATATGTCATCTTCTACTACAATGCCCTGTAGATAATTAGAATGTCTATGGGGGGAGTGGCATGTATCTATTATTAGTTTCTTCACGTAAATATATGATATGAATAGTGGAATTGGACTCATATATGCATATTTATTGATAGCATATTTTCTATGATTCTCAAGTCTCCTTATTTTTTATTCTATATCATTCCATGAATGGTAACTTCATTCTTAAGAAATCATTTCAGGTTACTCCATGAGAACACCGTTTACTGTATTGTAGCATAATAAATTAGCAAACCTTTGCTTTCAGAGTATGTCTTAATAGTAACATGAAGCATGAAATAATAAATTTTAGTTACACAGCTTCTTATTTTTATAATAAGAGCTTGATAAAATCAGCTACTTCTATTTTAGTTCTGATTTACTCTTTTGGAGTTTGGAATCTGTAGTGGCGTCAAGATGAATTACATTAAAACAGTTTAAAATTTATTTATGTGAAACCAACACTTAGTTGTGTAGATACTGCCATGAAATATTTTAGTTATCATAGAGGTATGACAAATTTTATCTATTGTAGAAATGTTGACTTTTATTTTAGAATATTATCAAACAGCAATGGTATTGTTGCATTATTGAGCATGTAATTATTTAGTACAGAAACTAAAGTTGTTTATTTATATTTATTAAATATTCTTCATTCAGTAGCATAAGTATATCAAACTAGTAAACAATTAGTACAGGTCACCAGCTGGTAAGAGGAGTTGGGGTCATACTGGTTTACTGATTTGGGGCCCTTCTGGAGCTGTTACAGATATTGGAATGGGGAAATTAGGTGAAATGAACCTAAAACCGATATGCTTGATTTTGCATATAAGTGCAGTCAGTTGGAGTTAGGCTAAGATTACTCATGCATAGATTTAGGGAGATGTTGAAGCATTTAGTAGCTGTGTAGTGAAGAATGTAGCATAAGACTCATACAGTAGGAAAATGTTAACTTTGTATCAGGATAAATAGTGTTAAGTTTGTCAGTTTGTCTAGTCACAAAAAGCTGCAGATGTGGTAGGTGTTTTACTTTGTTCTGGTATTATGCACTGTATCACAAGGAACACAAGTTAGATACTATACTGACAAAAGGTTCAGTATCTTTTTGCATCTGTCCTTATAGAGGTTGTACATTCTTAACTCAGTATTAATTCTGTCTTGAAACAGATAGAGTACATTTCTTGTCACAGCATTGCACTCACAGATGTTCAAATCCACAACCGATTTTCAAATAAAAAAATATTGCATATATAGTTTTACAAACTGGTATTTGTTCTATTGCACTAAATGGTTTTTTTCTGTACTCCTTCAAGCTATGGTGATGGTTTTGTTCCTTCCCCCCCTCCCCATCAGTTGTATCCCATTGGTTGGGGTCCTGTTCCTCCCTTCCCCTTTCCCCAGGTTTAAAACCCCCCGCCATTTTCTATTCGGTATCTTTTTCTCCCTCCCACCTGGAAGCTACATTAAACAGTGGGACCATTTCCCACGGGAGAAGGAGCCTCCTTTGATCTTTTGCATTTGTCCTTGTTGGCATTTCTCCATCCCCCGTGGTCCAGAGCTAGCTGAGAGGACCCGGGGAGAAAGGAAAACTGACAACTGGCGTCCAAACGTGGGGCTCTTGCAAGGTCAGAGACCCACGCGATGGCTGAGATCCACGCATGGATTATACGAGCCCTTGGACTATCAGTTACCTTGGGGGCAACAGGCTGCTTTTCACGCAGCAACGCCTATGAGGACGGGACCAGTAGCCTGTCTTAAGCCCAAAGGTGAATCAGCTCCAACAAAGGGCTTCCCTTGCAGCAGTTCCAGCCACGCGAAGAGGGGGGTGGTACCCATTGCGAGTGTTAACGGGGATCCCGAAGTAACCCCCAGTCACAGCAGGGTGGTGGGCTCCTGGGGGAGGGGACAGAGGCCCCATGCAGGCTGTGCCAGCACACAGGTTGCAGGCGCCCCAGCGACATGGCGGGCGGGTGGTTTGGCCTTGGGAGCAGATGTGAGCAGTGGCATGGGCTGCGGCGAGTGGCACATGAGCTGCAAGCATTGCGAGCGGCGCAAAGCACCAGCAGAGTGGCATTGCTGGCAGCAGTTAAAAGCCACGCGACATGTCAGCACGTGGTCTGTCCTCCTACCCCGACATCACGCAGGGAGGAGAAAACCAGACCTGTCCCCTGGCTGGTTGTGGAAAATTTTCAATGCTTTCAGTTTCTGTTTGTATCTGACTGCAAAGAAAGGTAGACTTAATTGTGAAGTTTGCTTTTAACATCAGGAGAGGCTCTGAACTTTCTGTGCAACAAAAGAGCATATATTCCCAAGTTCAGGATATCTTAAGTAGTAGGAATATTACTAAGTTTCTAAGAAAGAGTTGAAGCGGTTTGTGTGCTGGTTATCTCTTCATTTCCCTCAGTTTACCCTGCAAAATGTAGATTCTGTCTCTTCCTGGGACAAAATTAGAGACCTATTAACTCTCAAAGTGGAACAGGGAGACAAAACACTATCTGATTTTCTTGTGTTGTTTCTTTTCATTCATAAAGAATTGATTAAAAGGGAAGTGAAAGGACAGCCACAGTGAACTCGCTCAGTTTCACCTACCCCTTCTCCCAAACTCCCAGCCCCTGAGCTGTGGGGGATGCGTGGGGCATCCTGAGAAACGTAGGGAGCATGGAACAGCCACTGTTTCCCTGGCCCCCTGCCTCCCGCCCAGCACCCTGACTCTGGCACTTGTGTGCAGACTGACGGAGTACTGTGATAAATGTGATTTGTGCTAATTGAATTGTAACTATATTAACAAAATTGTATTTAGATCAATAGAAGACAATTGTTACAGAGGTGAGGGGGGAGATGGGTGAGACAGGACAAAGGACATCCTCCAGATGTTGGGAGTCGAAGAAAGATGTTGGAAGGGAGTTGAACAAGGATGTTGGAAGGGAATAGTAGAAAGACGTAGGTCTGAAAAGCAGCATCTAGAAATAGAAAGTTTCAACCTTGAAGTGAGCCAAAATTGGATGATTCCAGGCATGGGACTCAATTAAAGTCTTGTTATGGAGAACATCTGCTCAGTCACATAGTGCGCATGCCCTACCTGCAGGTTACACAGCGGACACTGATGAAGACCATGAGCCTTCACCAGAAATAAGACCTTCAAAAGGATGAGAGACCCCTAACTCATTAGTAGAGCATGCGCCATACAACATAGTGACATAGATTTTAGGAATAGAAACAAGGAGGAGTTTTCTAGAAACTTCTGTAGCATACAGTATGTAAGTAGGATTGTTAGCCTTGATGCTTTTGGTACGTGAGGTAGGGCGAGTCCCTCCTTGTATCCCTGGTCGGTGGGAGCCATCCCCGGTCGGTTTTGCTTATGCTTTATTTGAACCTCAATTATACTAAATTACTTACTCTCAAATTTTACTTATCCTGAAATATATGTGTTCAATATTTTGATTGTATTCATCTCCAATACTTTGATTTTATTAATCTCCAATATTTTGATGGCAATTGTATCCATTTATAATTGTTACTATTAAAAATTTGCTGCTAAATTTATTCTTGTTGCTTGATAAACTGGAAAAATAGAACATCATTCATAACAGTATCTTCCCTACACCCCTCTACCCTAGTTTGGCATTCTGCTAGTTTTAAAGATAACCTCTCCCATCCACATGGCAGCAACCATGTGGCAGGGATCCAAGATGGTGCCAGCCACGTGGCGAGCCCTCCATCTTACCTTTCTTCTTCCCACAATCCCTTTCACCCACATGTCCCCGCCTCCAACCCTTTCCCATCCCACAACCCCTTCCTTCCCTTGGACACACCTCCCTCTTCCACCATGTTCCCGCCCTTCATGACATCATCCTGCAACCCTGCCTCCAGATGTTGCAATCCTAGTTCCCACGGTTGCTCCTCCTTCCCGGGCTACTCCACCGCCTCTCCTGTTACTGTTTCCTATGCTCCCCCTCCTGTTTCCCATGGGGTGGTGGTGGGGTTGCCTCTGGTCTCCCACACGGGGAGGGCAGGCCACCTGCCCTTTCCCACGGGTGGGCAGTGGGCCCCCTCCCGATTCCCATGGGGGAAAGGGTGGTCTCCCTCCTGCCTCCTATGTGGGAGTAGGGCTGCCTCCCGGTTTCTCCGGTGGTACGTCACTTTAACAGCAGTGATCCGTTTAAGTTGTCTCAGTGTCCACCAGTCCTAAGTAAGGACCCAGAAACCTGGGAGACCAAGGGCCCTTACGAACTCGTTACCTGGGGGCGTGGCTATGTGTGCCTATCCACTTCCACAGCCCTGCATTGGATACCCCAAAAGTGGGTAAAGCCTTTCGTCCCCAAAAATCCAGCTCCAGCAGAAGGGGGTAAAAGGCAAGTAGCTGTTGCTTCAAAAAGACAACGCTGCTGGAAAGAGGAGAAAAAACCTTCCTGAGTTCTGGTCACACTCTGGCAGACACACTGACTTTTAATATACTTTAAAATGTTTGTTTTTATTTTTAGAAAAAAAACTACCTCCCACCCAACCTCGCGATAAGCCCTNGTAAGGACCCAGAAACCTGGGAGACCAAGGGCCCTTACGAACTCGTTACCTGGGGGCGTGGCTATGTGTGCCTATCCACTTCCACAGCCCTGCATTGGATACCCCAAAAGTGGGTAAAGCCTTTCGTCCCCAAAAATCCAGCTCCAGCAGAAGGGGGTAAAAGGCAAGTAGCTGTTGCTTCAAAAAGACAACGCTGCTGGAAAGAGGAGAAAAAACCTTCCTGAGTTCTGGTCACACTCTGGCAGACACACTGACTTTTAATATACTTTAAAATGTTTGTTTTTATTTTTAGAAAAAAAACTACCTCCCACCCAACCTCGCGATAAGCCCTATTCAAGTTGTCATCCAGTTCGTGCTGAGCAGTCTGACAGCTGCATGGATTATCCCTCAGCCATGCCAGAATATCTGGGTGACTCTGGCACAGATGCTCCGACAAGAAAATATATGCCTGTCCACTGCAGCAGCAAAAGACCCTGTGTCTACCTGCCTGGTAGGGATTCCATTGCTAGCTGTAGAATACCCCAGTCAGCTTTGACACACCTATGCCTAACCCAGGTCCTGAATCACACAACATCCGACAACACAAAAAATATCGTTGGTGGGCTGTAATGATTAAGACCCCCGTAGAGGAATGGCTGCCAAATTTGCCCAAAGCAGCTCAAGAGCCCCAAGAATTAGAGTTATTGGGTTCCTCACCGGCACCATACTGCTTTACCGTCAGCCCATTATCTAACACCAAAGCCTTTCACACCATACTGCAATATCGAGAGGAATTCACCGCCAAAAAGTGATGTAATATTCTGAGCCATGTTACAGCAGACAATCCCTACCATTCACATCCCAAAAACTTCCCTAGAGGTCTGTTCCTAATTTGCAGAGATTGGGCATGGGCAGGAATCCCTTCTTAGAGGGGCCATGTACCATTGGGTTGTTGTCCCTGTTAGCACCCAACCAAACCTTGATTAGCGAATGGATGCGCAAAAACAATTCGGCCAACAAAATTCAAAAGAGAAGTGCTGACAAATTAGACCCGAATTGTGATTCTGAAATTTTTCATTCGTCCAAATAAAAAAGTTGCTCTCTGTTCTTTCCGTGGGTTGCAGCAGCCAAAGCTCTAGGTGAATTGAGACACCAGCTGGGAGTGCTGGGTAGTCAAACAGGCAAACTTAACATCCACCACCATCAGGTCCCTCCTAGAAGACGAGGAGATGACCAGGCAGAGTGATTACCAAAATCGTGCAGCCGTAGACTTCCTCCTGCTGCTGCATGGTCATGAGTGCCAGGAATTTGAAAGATTTATGTTGTCTGTACCTAACCTCAAAAACTCTCAACATCCACTCACCCCTCTGAGAAATAAAAAGCATGATCGGACAGGTAAAGCAAGAATCTGAAGACTGGTTCCGTGGACTGTTCAAAGGCTGGGGACTCACGGGGTGGTGGACCTCAATAGTTATAACAATTTTGTCGTTTCTTGTTGTTCTTTTTCTAATAGTGTTGGTGTTCAGAGTTCTATGTTGTTTAATTTTTAAAGCCATTAACAGCTTAATCCCTGCTACCTCAGAAGTCAACCACATGGAGTTAGCAGACCAAAAGCAGTCTAATTGGCCCACAGATCATAAGTGGTGGACAGATTCATAATCTGAATCAGAATAAGCCCGCCCGACCCCCTTCTTTTAACTTTATTTAACAAGAAAGGTGAAGGTGTCGTATTGCACTAAAGTAGTTTGGTTCATGAATGTTCTATAGCACTACATGGTTTTTTCTGTACTCCTCCAAGCTATGGTGATGGTTTCGTCCCCCCCCTCGGCCCTCCCCATCAGTTGTATCCCATNTGGAGTTAGCAGACCAAAAGCAGTCTAATTGGCCCACAGATCATAAGTGGTGGACAGATTCATAATCTGAATCAGAATAAGCCCGCCCGACCCCCTTCTTTTAACTTTATTTAACAAGAAAGGTGAAGGTGTCGTATTGCACTAAAGTAGTTTGGTTCATGAATGTTCTATAGCACTACATGGTTTTTTCTGTACTCCTCCAAGCTATGGTGATGGTTTCGTCCCCCCCCTCGGCCCTCCCCATCAGTTGAATCCATNAGGGAGAAAGGAAAACTGACAGGTATCCAGTAGCTAGGAAGGTAACGCATGCAGAGATTCTGTTTAAGACTCGTAAACTCTTGTGTCCTTTCTAGTGTGTAGGGATCACAATCTAAGGGCTCTCATGACAGTCAGTGAGGAGTAGCACAGTTCTGTCAGGGAACCATAGAGAAGTGCTGAGCTGATTGATCACCAGATGTTTCTTTAGGGTGAGGCAAATCTTCTTATCTGAATTGATTGAATAGACTATGGAAGCAATTTGGTTGCCTAAGATAGATGTTTAAGATGATATAATATATTCTTCCTGGTTTTCAGCTACTACATCAGGAAACCACAAGACTCCTTTTAGTCTTCTTTCCTATCTGCCAACTTCATGCAGGTTATCTCTGGAGGGCTATATTCACAAAAACACTGATCACTATGGAAATTTAGAAATTAACTCCGATGTTGACAACTACAACACAGTTAAGATAATTTACGTTATCTAATATATCTTCAGATATAATATAATATAATTTTTGTCCTTCAGATAGGACAAACTACCTAAAAAAGGTCTGTGCTCTTCTATAGAGGGTGATATGAGCCCAGATATGATGCCTGAAAATTCTCAAGTGGCAATAGATAATTATATCTAGTCAATATAATTATCAGGTTTAGATGTCTTACATTCACATTTTGCTATATCAATATCTTATTGGATCTATAGAGCAATGTATTACACACTTGTAAAGTCCAATAAAGTCATTCAGTCATTTCAACATTGAGACAAGGTAAGATGGTGCAGACTAGAACACTATTATTTCATGTATTAATCACATAAGCCTGGATAATATAGTAGGGGGAAGGAGAGAACACACTGTCCACATAGTTGGATCGAGGATAAACTATAACTGAACCCTACCAAGCATAAACATTGCCAACTGAAAATCTGGACTCTGCAGTAACAGGACAACACCTTCTCCACCCTTTTATTATATCTGTAGCTTAACAGATGCCAGCTGAGAGAGAGAGTCCTGTATGTCCACAATCAAATGTAATACTACATATTAAAAATGAGATGTGCCAAGAGTGATACAATTTTCATCATGACTAGGTATGAAAAAAATGGTTAATGAGGTATATAACTGGGCAGACTAAGACATCTTAAGAAGGCAGCATGGAAGAAGAAGAAAAGATAGGCGCAAAAGAAGAGGACCTACAATAGTCTTACAGTATCACCTACTTAATTCTGGAACCAAGGACATCAGCTGAAATGGCAAACATACAAATTTGACCAGGTTTGTAGTAATTATTCGTTCATTTATTCCACCATATTGCCTGTTTACAGCAAAGTACCCTAAATCAGAGTATCTGATATGCTAGTAACCAGTAAATCAAGTTTTCTGAAAGTCTAGGGCATAACAGAGTGTGAGGCAGTACCAAGAAATATGGTACTTCTTTAGCATTTGCGCATGAAACTTTACCCAGCCCAAATCTTTCACACAAAAACCCCCAAAACAGGGTTGAACTTTGTGTTTTTACTGATTTATGACTCAGAATTCTGAAGTGTAACAGGAAGCACCATACCATCTTAGGTATCTGTATATTTACAAGTAAGCTATTATCTAGGTGGTTGCATAGTTTGCTAATTTTACTGTGTAAGAGCTCAGCTGGTAAACTCACAATAGATTTCGGTGATACCAAAAACCTCTTCTCAGGAAAAAGAACTGGAGCCTTCTCAGGGAGTTACCTTTGAGTTACAGTACAAATTGACTTCTTGGTTACTCATAATAAGTCAAATGAGCAATTGACACAGATGCAGAGCTAATAGTTGGTTGAGAAACAATACATTAGAAGACTAAAGTTAATTCTCTTTAGAATTCAAACAGGATAATTTGAAGCTTTTGTAGAATACACGTAGATGAACTGTTTGTAAATGACTTTGATATAAGATTTTTAAAGTAAAAGAAGATGGAGAAGTTGTATAAAAATATGCTAAATATTCTTGATAATTCTGGCAATGAAGAGCTAGCTTTTATCCCTAGGGTGCAAGCCATTGGCTCACAGAAAAATCAAAGACTTTGTTGTAAAAAATCTTTAAGAAATTATAGAGAAAAATTGGGGAAATTTAGACAATAGCCATATGCCAAACATAGTCCATGGAAGATCTCAATCCTGTATACCCATATTATGTGAAAAGTGTAACTGATTTGAAAGATATAGAGTCGGTGTGTTAAAAAGGGGGGAAAAAAAAGGAAAATATGGTCTTCAGTGATGTTCTTATTATTGATTGCTATTGAGGAAAAATTAGATTCACTGGAAATTAGGTTATTCCTAATATATTCATATCATTTCTATCCCAGGTATACTCCCTTCTATATAGGATAATTGATATATTTAACTTATACTGCCTTTTAATTAAAATACAATATCTATTTTTTGACTCTGACAACTGGGAATTACTTGCTCTGTTCAGAATTGCAACTCTAGAGCAGAATGCAGTCCATTGTTCTGATGCTGCTGATGTTTAAAGTAAGAGTGATTATCATAACTGGTAATAAAATCTATTTCTGATTTTTAAATAATATCAAAATAATATGGGACAAATATTTTATAACAAGACAGTACTCTTTTTATGGTTTTAGGAGTGCATATTTGAAAAGTATTATGACTATTATATGTTTTTAACTTTATGCTAACCAATTCAAAGCTACCCAGGCAAAGTTCACACTGACTTATAATATTTAATTTGTAATTTTGTTGTTCCTGTCAGTGGAGCTCAGCTCCTCTCAGGTTTAGATGCATAAGTTCTAATAATGGGAAATTGCAATTTTTCTTCAGTAGTTTTATTTATAGCTAGTAGTGCATTCACTGAAATTGTACTCTTGGTCAATTGAAAATATTTTAAAAACATTTTTAAAAATCAGAAAATATTTTGAGCTAAAAAAACATATCCATAGTCAGTAGTTTGGGTTTTTTTCTTTTTCTATTTATCTTTTTTCCTTTCCTCCAACCTGTCGTCCTCCCCCCTCTAATCTAATGTTGTTAGGGAATAACTAATTATCTTACTTCCCAAGGGAATTCCCTATGCATCAGAGTCAGCAGAGGTGATTTACTTTCCTACCACAGTTGTGCTTTTTAAAATAATTTCATATCTTGTGGAGAAGGGAGGGAGTTCAATATATGCTACTTAACAGCCAATTGCCATAGCTACCTAGTTATCAGAGAATTATCTTTTCCTCTTTTCAGCCTGAAAAATATGAACATATTCCGAGTTACTTAATAGCAGCCTTTTTTTAGTATTTATTTAGCAAAGGGACACACACACACACACACACACACACATACACATGCAGACAGAGTATTTATTTAGTAAACAAATAATAAAGTATTTCAACAACTCTGACTGGTAATTCTCATCCCAGAGCATTAGTCTTTGAATTGCATGATTTTGTGGCAAGAGATAATTCACTTCAATTTCTGCCCTAACTGGTGCATAATAGAGGGTCTTGAGCCTGAGGTTTTCTAAGAGCATGTTTCTGTCTAGTTGTTCCCACTGCAAGGGAAAAGGCTTGTGTTCCATTTGAGGGAGTCTTTAGGAAAAATTAGTTCTCCATGTCTGTTCATTTCAGAGCAGAAGAAAGAGACAGATATTTACAGCCTGACCATCAATGTTAATTTATAGACAAGGTATCAGTTTCTTGCAAACCTTGTAGAGGCTTTCACTAAATTCCTGAGTGTTGGAAGAATGTGGAATCCACTAAAAATTATTGGGATTCATACTCCAAAAGTTAATACAACCACATTTACAACCACAAGTAAACTGCTTATGTGAGATTAAGTTTTCCTCATTTTTCAAAGTTACTGATGATACTACACTTGTTCAAAAATGCTACAAGGAACAAAGAACTGGACAAGAGCTTCTTGGCCAGCTTTTACATGAAGTTATAGCCTTTTAATCCCCTGCAACTCTTTGACAAAATCCACTTAAAAATCAGCTAGCTACATCACTTAAACTTTTTGGTTGAAAGGCTGTTCCATTATTTCATGTTCTGACAACTGTTATTTTTCTTCTAAGAATATTGCTTTGCCACAGATAAAGAGTGAACTATTAGTAAAATTCACTGGGTCTCATGAATGACAAGACAGGAACCCTCATTTGGCTGCTGCTTTTCTTATCAGTTATACCAACTTCCAGCTTGTCTCACCTTAAAAGTTTCTTTTGTTGTATCACCTCAAAAGTCCTAAAAAGGTCATGGATTTATTTTATGAATATTCAGAAGCAAAAGCAGATAAATTGAATATCTGAAGCATTTTCATAAAACTAATCAGTAGAAGGTTTGTTGCTAGTTTTGATAGTGTCTAATATTTGATCAGGAAAGGATCAAATTAACATTTTTGTGTTAAAATATTGGAAAATATTTTAAGCTAAAATTTCCAAGTTTTCTGGATAGAAGGCTGTGAAGTTTCTTTTCCTGTGCTTAAAAAAACATACGCTAAAAAAAATCCAAGCTCTGTAGAATCTGAGTCCAATAAAACAACAGGGCAGGAACAACCTTGAGCGTGGACCAAGTACCAAATCCTGTAAAATAACTTGCTTGAAGTTAAAGACTGAAAAACATGGAAAGATTTTTTTAAAATAAATTATGTTAATTCAAGTTCAATTGTGTTAAGCCTGCACAAATGGAAAATTCATATGAGATTAATCTTTCGAGGAGTAGTGTTTTATTCTGACATCAACTAAAATGAGAATTTCACTGAGGGAAATGAGAGTATATGCTTGTGCTGTTGGTTTTACCAGGGAAGATGGACCCTGTTTCTTCTGTTCTTCGAGGAGAGTGTTTTTGACATATGGCAGCCCAGGGAGTCAGGATTACCCCAGGGTAGATAATGCTGCAGCTTCTCAGGCCTGTTGTACTCAGATATAGCAATATAGCAAATACAGAACTGTAATAGGCAGAGACACTGTAGAAGTCTGTCAACAACTATATTCCACCATTTACCATTTCTTAAAAGTTTTTAAATATAAAAAGCTGTACACTTTCATTTTTATGCCATAGAGGACTGGAGATTAGGTTTGCTGTGTTACGGGTTTGAGAAATTACAGAAACAGAAATGACATAAATTGTTTTAGCTTGTGTTTCAGAACAGCTATACCAGAGCTGGTGATGCAAAAAGGGAGTGCCCACTCTAACACACACATAAAATACATTATATTCTTCCTTTGTAGTATTGTTGTATTGATCTACTCTTCTTAAACTTATTAAGGCTAGAAGAGATATATTCTGTCAGCACATGTGCTAACTGGGAAAGTTCAAAAGCAAAATCTGCCTTTTATTTTTCACAATGGCAATATAATATTGCCATCATTGTTTTCTGTTAATTTCCCTGTAAATCTATGTATTGTCTTTCTTCTTTTGTACATTAAGCAGGCATTTTCATTGTACTAATTAAATAGCACTTACTTCTTTCTCCTCAAAGATTACAATGCACTTATTTCAGCATTTATTCTATTTATATACACGCTCAGAATTTTTCTGATGAAACCACATATAATCAGACAATTCCAATTCAATCAGCCAAATTTTAAGCATAAACACTATAACTGAGGTCTAGGGGAGTTAAGTAAATGCTAATGAACATCATATAATCTATATATTAAGGTTCTCTGCCAAAATATGACTTCTTGAATGCTTTTTCTTTAAAATTCACATTCTCATATTTATTTTTTGAAAAATGTAAAGGATCATCATACTAGAATTCTAATTCAGTATTCAGTCAAAGCCATAATTTGATTTCTCTTGTTATTTTTATGTTACTTAGTAGTTGAGATTTTCAATCACCTGAAACTTTCACATATGTGCATCTATATATGTGATAGTTTTTTATGTCTTTTGATGGCAGCTATATTTATTAAATTCTATTAAGTCCAGTTTACCCACCTCCTGTAGTCCTGAGCAGGAATATCATATTACAATTATAAATTTGGAAGCAGATTTATTCCTATACCTCTGTGTTTTCTTTCTAGTTTTTTTGTATAGTACTTCATTTACGTTCCCATCTTTTTCCATGGGGTTTGAGGTTTTTGTTTTTTAAAAGATACTTCTTTGGTGTGTTGCACTACACCACTTGCAGTTGACAGACTCTGCAAGGAAGAGTGAAGAAATTATTGATAATTTAATCAAAATTATTATTAGTCCAGTTAAACTAATGCTAATACCACTATGCCAAATTATACATTTATTAAAGCTAATTCACACTAATAATACAGTTAATCATGTTTTTATTCTCACTCCTCCAGTGTGTTGATAAAGCCAGATATCAGTATCACAAATCCAAAAAGAGTATAATGGTACTGGTAACTTTGGATGCCAACTTGCTTTTGCATCTACATGAGACTATTTTTATATGTACGCTTGACAAAACCATCAAATTACTTGCTTGTTCTTCATATGTCCTCAATTGTATTATGTAATCGTTATTTATTATATGTTGATTATTTCTTTATTGTGTTTGATCCCTAAAGCTGGTTTTATCATCTGCTGACCATTTGTAATTAGTTTCTAGAGTTGAGAATCTGGGTCTGATCTTTTAAGGCCCCTGTGGTTACCCCTGGCTCCACTCAGCTATGCTACAATCCTTTTTTAGTGTCATAGATAGCTCATTCTAATGCACACCATAGCTACAAGTTGGTTTTAGTTATGCTCTGGTTTTGGCTGGGATAGAGTAAACTTTCTCCACAGTAGCTGGTGTGGAGCTCTGTTTAGGATTAGTGCTGGAAACAGTGTTGATAGCACAGGGCTGTTCCAGCTGTTGCTGAGCAGAGCTTACCCAGAGCCAAGGCCCTTTCTGCCTCTCACCCCACCCCACCAGTGAGGAGCCTGGGGGTGCACACAGATGTTGGGAGGAGACACAGACACAGTGTGACCCTAACTGACCACAGAGTTATCCCAGACCATCTGGCATCATGCTCAGCATGTAAAGTGGGGGAAGAAGGAAAGGGGGAAGATGTTTGGGAGTCATGGCATTTTTTTTTCCAAGTCACCCTTACCTGTGATAAAGCCCTGCTTTCCTGAGTATGGCTGAACACTGGCCTGCCCATGGAAAATAGTGAAAAACCCCCTTGTCTTGTTTTGCTTATGTGCATGGCTTTTCCTTTTTACCTATTAAACTGTGTTTATCTCAACCACAAGTTTTCTCACTTTTACCCTTTTAATTGTCTTTCCTATCCCCCAGAGGACTAAGTTGCTGCATTAGACTGGACTGCTGGCTGAGGTTAGACTGCAGCAATCCATTGCTTACACAAATATATCAAAACTGTGGTAACAGAAGGCATCACCTCACACCACTGGGCAAAGATGATTTACAACTAAACTAAGTATTTAATGGTGATCTGGTCATTCTCCAAGTGGGCTAAGGAAGTTCAGAGAAAGCCTGATAGATCCTGAGACTTTTGCTTTTCTTGCAAAGACTGTATTCTCTTACTTGCATTTGGGATTATGAGGCTACAGATTTGTTTGTAAAGCTTTGTGAGGTTGTTGTCAAGATCAAAGTTTCGTTTTTTGAAGCTGAGGCGACTTAGGGGAATATATTATGATATTTGGTTCAATTAGTAATCTTTTGATTATATCAATTTTGATTTCAGGATATTATAAAATAATTTTCTCATATACTCCAATTTTCAGAACCTTCATATAAATTTGGCCACATTCCCTAAGTAATGCAGTTCCCTATAAAACTCACATTTAATTTTGTTTCTACTTGGATTTAATAGTAAAGCTATTACCAGTTCTAAGGCTCTTAAATATTATGCTGATGGCTGCCAATTTTTGTCCTAGGGATATATTTACATAGCAGGTAGAGAGATGCCTAGGCTTATTTTGTATGCTATGGCCAAAAGTAAATTCAAGCTGACTCCTTAGTCTGTAAAAGCAATGGAAAGGTCTTATGTCTTCTTCAGGCATGATTACACCCTTGAAAGGCTTAAAGACATCTCAGATAGAAGAGGAAATTTAAATAGGCCCAAGATATGCATGGAATCAGAATAAACCTAGTACACTATGTAGGAAATGTACTGAGAAAAATAGTGTCATAAGAGTTTAGAAAACAATCTTGAAATAAGCTCCTGAAGGAACCTGAAGAACCATCATAGTTGCCTACCTGAATTAAAGGAATATTTTTTTCAGTACTGAAAAAACAGTGTTTTCATGTGTAAATATCACCAAAAAACAAACTAAAAACTATTTTCTTGCAAAAATCTGCAAACACCAGAATTTATGTTAAAATTTAAGGTAAAAAATCTTACATGTAGAGTCACTAATGGCTCAACATCTGTGAACATCTCAGTTTAAATGAGAGAGAAATACAGAAGGTTTACTTTTCCCAAGACTTCTTTGTCTTCCAACCTATACACTTTATTATACTCAAGCAATGCTGTTTCATTTTTAGGAGATACAAAAACCCCTTATGTCCATAGGCTTTAAAAGCACACTTTCTGTTCTGCAGTTTGGACAGTTGCATGGTCTCCCTAACAATGAAGGTTGCATTTAAATTAAGACTTTATATCTGATTGGTTTCTTTAAAATTGGTTTTATATATGTCTGGTGCTGTGAATTTCTTTTTCTAATTTTGGCCATGCCATTACTCAAATCAGAAGAAATGAAGGAGAAATCAAATAATTTTGCATTATTTTGAGGGAGGGTTTTGTGAAAGCATCCTTATTGCAAGTGTGAGTGAGAAAAATTTGCAAGACTCTAACAACGACAGCATACAACATTTTAAAAACTCTTTTCTAAAAAGTGCCTCTGTTTATATCAGGTTTCTGGGAAAAATAAGGACTTTTTGTTTTCTGTTTTCTTGTTTGTTGTATACAAAAAAAGTAACACAGTCATGAAACTAATAGCAAATTATTTTTGGACTCATACCTGAAAGACATGCTGATACTGTGAATATAGCATTATTAAATTTCCTTATGAAATCACTACAACAATTCAAGTCAGCTGTGAAACACTAGTAACTGTATCATTTAAAAATAATATCATTAGTCCTTGTCATGCAGAGAAATTTAACTAATGTAAATTTAATTTACATATCTCTGCATATTTATTTTCTTTCTTTAATCTTGTAATCACCACAAGCAATTTTTCAAAGAGATGACCTTAATAAGTAATTAACATTTTTCCTAAACTCAACCTAACAATTGTTAGTTTATTGTTATCAGTGTTCCTGTAAAGAAGGAAAAACTCAGTTCTAAAAAAAAGATGGTAAAAAAGCAGAAAGCCTAAAGATAATGGTAAAAAATGCATTAATTCATTTAGAAGAGTTGAGATTATAATAAAAATAATTAAAATTTGCACGTGCAAATACAGCCACAGAACTCAAATGAACTGTGAATCTCCTTATATGATTCTTGTTGACCAGCAGTTACTGTCATGCTGTCTTCAATATTTTTTCTAATCGGGCAGAAAATTCAGTCTGGTATTAAATATTTGTAGTAGACATATGGACCAATTTATCTTCCTTATCTATTAATTATTCACAACTATATTTCTCAAATATAGTAATTATTCAAAGACAATTTTCTGTAGTGAGTGGTGAATAACATGTTCACAAAATATGGATTGTGAATGTATTTTAAAGATAAAATTACAATTCTGTTCTAATTTCCCTGGATACAAATCCATAGGAAAAAAATCTTCTTGCATCAGTGAGTAGAAGACAAAACAACTGAAGCAATTAGGACACACTAGAAATTTTCTGAAACACAAATAATTTCCAGGGCCTGAGAAACCCAGAATTGAAAGTATAAATATTTAAGTTGTTGAATTAACTATTCATTTTATTTGAATAATCTGTCATTTCTATAGAAAATTGTTCTCATTGCACATCTTCCTTCCAACAACCCATTTGCTAGAATATTCACAAGAAGGTGAACATAAAGCCGTCAGTACAAGTGAAAGGATTCATTTAACAGTGAATATTCACAGGAAATTATTTGCCCAGCTGGCAGAAATAACTGTGGTAGCTATAATAATTACTGGATATCTGAACTACATATTTTTAGCCAAGAATCAAAAGCCTTTCTCTGAAAAAATGAATCAAAGGGCTTGGAATATTTTAAATGAGCTTTTGATATTTCTTCAGTCTTAGTTCCATATGACATGTGCCTCTATTGCTAAACTAAAAGAAAAATCCACTGTCTGGATCTGATTCTGCTCTGAGATACATTAATTAATCAATTCATGTAATAGGATATAATCACAAGTAGCCTGTCTGTTGACATGTCTAACAGGTACTGTATTTCTTTGAGAATTGATCTCTTGTTAATAAGCTGGGAGCTTTGTAACCAAATGAAGTTGTCATAAATTCATGCTATAATAATTTTTTAAAAATTTGTGATATGATGCATAGTGACAATAATTTGCTAGTGAGAAACTAGGTTTAAAAACTTGTTTCATCATATTCATAGTCAGCATAAGTCAGATGCTATTTTGGACTTTTCAAAGCATGGCAAAAGTTTTCTTTTGTAGTTGATTTTTTTCCTTGAAAAATCTAGAATTTTTCTTTTGACCTTTCATGCTGTGGAATCAGAATTTAACATCCTAAAGTTTTTTTTATCCTCCTATAATATTCCTCTGAAATTGCAGAATTATTCTAAGGTTGTTTTAATTTGTTCAGGCAGAATTAAATAGTAAGATATAATTATTAAATATTAACGTACTCTGCAGCAATCTTAGACTATTTCTTAAAGCAATTAATTATAATGTTAACAAAAAAAATTTTCAAATGGGCTGGATCAAATTACTTGTATGGAAAAGTAATATGCAACTGGTTCCATGTATTAGAAAAAGACTTTAGAATCAATCCAGAACATTACATTAAAAATTAGAAGGTGTTCTTTTATCTCATGCTCCTGTCTTTCAAAATTTCATTCTATAAATTTACCAGTTTATGGAAACTACATGAAAAATAGTTCTTAGCTGCTAATATTATTGATAGCTCATGCTTAAAAAGCAACAACAACTAAAAATTAAATGAAGTAACATTCTCCCACAATTCCTGCTGTCTTAGTGTAATAGATACCACTGAATTACAGATAAGCAAAGACTTACCCTCAGAATTTCCTTTTACCTTGACACTCCTGCTACCATTTTCAGTGTATTCCCGTTCTCTGAGTTTTTAAACCAGGACTTGATATCTTCTAGATGATAGTCCTTAACTGATGAGACTCCAAAGACAGAAAATCTGGCATTAAGGCATATAGCCTATGTTATTCAAGAAAGAAAATCTAGAAAAAAACCCCAGTTTTATTTAGTTATAAACTAGGCAAGTAAAATACTTAATTCTGAACCTGAAATATGTTAAATTCTTTGAAGATGCTGAAGTATTCAATTTTCAATCCACCAACAGCGTTTTACATAATGAGAGTAGGCTACCTTTTACATTAAATTGACTGTTTAAATGTCCTTTCAAACAGTAGCCAGAATAAACCTAGTAGCTGTTTATTTTTTGACTTCTTACTCAAGAAATTTTCCATCTGCCATGTGTTTGACTAATTTTTCATTGCATCAGTTATGTCTTTGCCTTACACCGTCTCACACCGATTGGCCTGCACTATCAAATCCGTGGTGATGGAGTGCCTGAGCTTGATCTGAGCCATACATCTCTTCTTATGGCTGCTGCAGAGTAGGAATGAAAGAGAGAAAGTACAGTACATGTTGTAGTCATTTAAGCAAAGCACACATGTAAACAATGTTATTTCAAATCTCAAGTTCAAATTTCAAATGTTATCAGGTAGGAGTTTGAAGATCAAGGATACCTTCACTGGTTATAGGGAGATTAACAGTATTTGTTCTGTCAGTTCCTTGGAAAAATGTGTGTCAATGTAGATCCAGCACAACTATTTTTTCTCATATACAATGATGTCTCGGTTCTAATGGTTTTCATTCTATAGAAATTTTAGTGGATTCAATAGAAAAATTATTTCCAAGAAACTCAGATATGCTGTAGGAGGGCATTGGATAAAAAAAGAGAGGGAGCTGAGTCCACAAAGTGTATATGAAGATATCATTTATCATTTCCCTTTTTCTTTGTTTTACACTGTATCTGCTCTGCTACATCCATATTGCTGTTCCTGGTTGTGGCCATGTACTTGCATTGTTAATGGTATATCAACATTTGTTTGCATTTTCAGGCAGATATTTTGGGGTGATTAATTTGGGTGTCAAAAATCAGACTGCTGTGTTCCAGATACTATCCTGATAAGATTAACTGTGTCATTATCCACAGGTATGAGGTATTTCAATTCTAGCCCATTGCTCTGTCTTGATAATTAAGTTGTCACTCCTTTAAGCAATTTATTACAATATAGTATGCAATTGTTTTATTATACATGAAAGCCTGTAACAGGCAGGGTCCCATCAGTGGTTTGCAACTTGATTATGTGCATGACTGACAAAAAGAAAATAAAGTGCATGTCACTAAGAAAAAAAATGAAAAGAATATATTAGAAAACAATGATATATAGCATTTCTAGGGGCTTTTTAAAAATGTTTTCTCAGAATTATAATATCTTCAGCTAATAAAATTTACAGGTATTTGTTAATTCATATCCAAACAGGTAATTCTACATGGTAATTGTGAAATTAATAAGTTAACATGCATTGAGTAAATAAACAATGAATAATAGAATATTGTGAAACACATCTATTTGTATTGAGTAAGATGACCTTCTTTCTGCTAATATTCATGAGAGAAAAAAAAAGGAGGAAAAGGTTTTCATGACAGAAACCTTTGTGCAAACCTGCTGAATTCAAGAATTCAAGATCATCTTTTTTAGCAAAAATGTGGGTGAGGAAAACTTTGAGTCCGATCACTTGTCCAAATACACATGCAATTACATTTCAAATACAGTGTCATCTTCTTCAACTTCTTTTCTCAGTGGTATTTTAGCAAAATCATGACATTTTCTAACCATCTTTCTGTAAGATCATTTTATAGTTGCCTCTTTCAGAGGTTTTTTTCTTCAGAGTAGATGCACGTTCTCACTGCTACAGTCAAAATGTTAGCCACCTCAATTGTAAATTCTTTATCTTCTAAAGTTATGTTCAGGTGTATTTTTGGTTGGGTGGGTGGGTGAGTCAGGAGGTGACTGCAAATAATTTTTTATTTCAAGAAATTTAAAGAATTTTTAATTAGGAATTCAAAGAAAATCACAGTTTAATGGATTGCATCGGCTCCTATCACAAAGGCATATTTGTGTATGTTGGGTTGTTACCTCTGTTTTCTGGCATTATCACCCACAGAACGGGTGACAGATCACTGCAGAGACTGGTCTCTATCTTACATAATGGTCTCCAGCATGTGCACAGTTTACAATAAGAGTGAACATCAAGGATGAAGCATTTGAAATGTACACTTCTTCAGTGATCTAAGCCTCCACTACATCTACTAGAAACAGCTAAATATGTTTAGAGTAAATATTTGTAACAAAAAATATAAATACACATACATATCCCACTGTGTTTATGTATAATATAGATAAAGACACAAAAAATCCACCTAGAACTATGTACTTTGGATGACCTCCAGAGTCTTGAAAGGCTTTTAAATCTGCAAGTAGTTATATAAAACTGAGCTAAATTGCAAATGCATTAGAAAAAAATACGAATGCATTTTTAAAAGAGAGTGGTTTGAAAAGACAGGATGAAAAGAGTCAAGGAACAAAAACTACCAAGAGTCCATGGTAAAAACTACCATGACACCAAATAAAAGCAACAAATCTAGTTCCACATACACATTAGAACTAAGAAGAAGACAGCTTAGTCCTATTATTTATTTGAGAGGAAAGTAAACATAATGGATGTTGCAGGGAAAGCTGAAGTAGTCAATGCTGTCTCACTTCACTCCCCCAAAAAGAAAAAAAAAAGAAAAACAAGATTAATTATGACCAGACTCTAAGGAAAATTAATTTTAACATAGAGACAGACACAGGCAGAATGTGCAAAAAAATAGCTTTAAAAGTGTACATAGATCAGATGCATTCAAATCCACAGGCTCAGATGAAATTCTCCCCAAGGTACTTAAGGAACTAGCTAATACAATCTTGTAATCATTAGTCATTCCCTTAGACAAACTACTGAGCATGAGAAAAGTCCCAGGGTATTGAAGAAGGCCAAACACAGTATTTATTCTTAAAAGGAAGGTGAAAGAAGAATCAGAAAGTTATAGGTATCAGTCTAATTTCAGTACATAGAAAAGGTCTAATTTTCTTTTTAAAGCAAACATTTTGTAAAGTCTTAGGACATAATAAGATCTGAAAAAAATCTGAAAAAAGCATCCTTATGTCAATAATGATGTAATTTCCTTTATTGTGAGAATGGATGCTTTAGTGGACAATGGGAAATACTTCATGATTTATTGCATTTCTTACAAATAGGTTACATAGGATATTCTCATAAAATGACGAAAATAGAGCTCAAATTAAAAGAAACTATTTTTCTGAGAAAACAAAACAAAACAAAACAAAAACAGGGCTTTTTCTCAATTCTTCATCTAAAAGCAGATTAATCCAAAAGGATTCTTATATGGAGGCTGTTTAAGTGTGATTTTATATCATACTGACACAAACTTAAATAAGAGAATATGTGCACTTCAAAAGAGGATGAAAAAAATATCCTTGGGTTGAGGACCAGACTTCAGGACAATCTTTGCAAATTGGAGATATAGCAAAAATCAGCAGGAGACAATTCAATTAAGAAAACTGCAAAGTACCATTCCAGGAATAAAGAAATCTGTCATCAATGCAGCATAAAGACAAACTGGATATAGGCTGTCATATGGACACAAAGGATAAAGCTAATCGAACTCGAGGCTATCATACAATTTCAGAATGGCTCTCCAAGAAGTATTCTGTGTAAAACTCAAGAAGGTATTGCCCTAAGTAAAGGGAAAGCTTCATCTGAAATAATGTATCCAGTTTTGGGAGTGACACTGATGCAGACAGACCAGACACAGTATAAAGCAGAAAAAGATATTTAGATATGATCTAAGTTTCATTTCGTACAGATTCTTAAATACTAAAATAGGAGACTGTGTAAGAGGACTTGGTAATTGCCTTTTGGATTTTTATAGGTTACAATCAAGTGTTTTGCAAGTCTACTAAAGCAAGGAAAAAAGCATAATCTCTGATTAGTAGTAAGAACTTATTGCTGGATGTCACAAAAAGAAACATTCTAATACTTTAACAAGCACTGAAATTGTCAATACAGGGGAAATTTACTTCCTTGGAGATTTTTAGCAGACATTTAAGGCATATAAGAATGTAAGAATAGCTGAAGCAGGTTACTCCATAGTGAATGGGGCAGTATTCATGCAGTCCTGGAGGGGTGGGGCAAAGTTAGTTTGTGGCAGTGGATTTTAGTGCCTCCACTAGAACACACACTGAACCCCCAGAAATTTTTGACCGGCTGAACAATTAACCAGGGCCATTTTACTTGTGTTTAATAGTCTTAGGTTTTTTCTCTGAATTTTTCTTGTGAACCCATTTAACATTTTCAGCTTGCACAGCCTCCAGGGCAAACACTTTTCACAGCCTTATGTGAACCATGTCCGAATGATCTTTTTAAGCCGTCTGCCTGGCACCTCCATTCAATGCCCATAGCTTCTTCTCCTGAAAGAGAATATTAAATACATTCCTCTATTTGCTGTTCTGATGCCACTCTCAGGCCTCTCTACACTCTTCCCTCAGCCATATCTTTAGCTGGAAAATTGAAAGTCTTTTTGGATAAATGTTTGCTAGGAATAGCCCAACTTATGGTGAAACTGCTCATGGGCAGAGGATTAGAGTAGATGGATGAGCTGCTTTGAAACCCTTTTAAGCATCATGAAACAGAGTCATGACCCATGTGATTCTTCCTATTGTTGAAATTTCAGGCATGTCCTCTTTACTTCAATCTCTTAACTAGAATATAAATAACCTGCTTATCGGAATGTGCTTAAGAAAACTAAGGTATTACAGAGAAGTAAAATGGTGTAAATGACACACAAAAGCTGGTATGATAAACAAAACCATAAAATATAACTGAAACTTACGGGAGTTTTTGACAACCATCTAGTTTTCTGTGATACAGAAAATAACCCGTTTGGAATATGAATTTATAATCAGTTGGCAAAAAATAATTTCAAAAAGTATTTTTGACAGAAATTAGATTCTCTTCTAGTTTTTCCATCAATAATTTATTTTTAAAATTAGCTTAAAAACCATGGAATTTCAAATAAACTTCTATTTAATGAAAAAAAAGGGTTAGTATCAAATTTAAAGAAGTCCTTTAAATTGCCACCCAAAGCTGAATGGAGCAAAAGATCAATTTTACTCATAAAAAATAAAAAATTCAGCTTGTATATGGGTTTGCAATAGCAATTGTTATTTATCTGAGGTTGCATATTCTTAATTGCTTAACAAGATGTATGACAGTGGACCCTCTTTTTCTTCCCACATGTTTAATACGAAACTAAAGGTTTTATATGCAATACATATAATGAATTCAAATGTATGCCATGAAAATAATGTTTACTGAATTATATTAATGAATTTTGCACAGACTTTTGGCAACAGTGTAATGAATGTAAATTTTTTTGTCTTAGAAGGTGTAGAAAAAACTAAAACATTAAAGTATCTGACTAAGCAACAAAAATCCTCTACTTTTTGTTTATCCAGGAAAGAATCTGTCTTAGCTTGCACAACATATATTTGACACTAATACAGACCCACTGGTCTTAAAAAAGCCCAATGCATAACAGATTTTCCTCTTGAAGAAAATAATGTTAATAATCATGAAGCTCCAGAGAGTCTTTCCCATGCTCTCTGGATCTTGTCGTTCCAGAAAACATAATGTCATCTTGTTAGAGGCCTTTGGTTGGCAGACATGGAGAGATGCACAGAAGCAAAACCTGTTAGTGGTGTCTAATCAAAGCTGGGCTGTGGTGCCCTTCATATGAGCCTTGAAGCCTTATGAGTATCTACAGGCGAAGTGGTACTTAGAAGGATAAAGATAATATGTTTTGGTTATCACAGAGCACATCGTGGAGGTTAAGGCAGCATTGCAGATCAGGCTGTTCATGTTTCCACACAAAACCTGATAAAAATGAAATAGTACCCTATAAGCAGATTTTAAAATAGGAACTATCTCTGGAAAAAAAAAAGAAAAAGGTTATTTTCTGTAAAAAAATAATCTTCAAATATTTTTTAAAAATTTTACAGGTCCTTTACCTTCCTAGAAGTAGAACATCACGATTTCTTTCATTAAGTCTTCTGCAGGTGAGGAGTTTTGTTGTAATGATGCTGATGTGTCATTAATTTATTACATTTACTGCGTGGTTTATTGTGCATATATGGGAGACATCACCAGGTTTACACACTGGGGTTAAACTTTGCTGCTGAGTCTGAATTTGTTTTTACAAGGCCTATTCCTTTATACTTGCCCTTTAGTTATGACTTGACAGCTTTTTAATAAACAGATTATTTTAAAAATTACTTAAGAAGTAGTCAGGGCTAAGCACGTCATACTCATTAGATTTTTAGTAACACACCTCTTTCCTAGCATCAAATGGTAATAAAAAGTAATTTACATGGATCTGAAATTAGATTTTTAAAACCCTGTTAGGAAAATAAGTGCAGCAATTTTAATTACTTTTATTGCTTTCATTATTTAAATTAAACATATAGGTGTTTGTTTTTATTGGAAAGCTATATTCCTGCAAACTGAGAATCTAATTTTCAACACTTTTTCTGTCTCACTAATTCTCTTATAAGAAATTCAGTTGACTTGCCATTTATATTTTCATTTAAGAAATTCTGTTCTCATTTATTTTGTTTGAAATCTCAGCTTTGAAACAATGTAAATGAGATCAGAATGTGACCCAGTGAAAATGGTTTGCCATCAAAGGATTCCCACTTCAAGCTATGTTATGTAGCTTTCCAAAAGTGACATCTGGCCTCTTGGCAGGTTCCTCAGGCAGCTGTGCTGGTGGCTTAGAAATTGCTGATGGACCTGCCATATGCAGTACCTGCAGTTTGGCTGCTTCAGGCTTGCTCCAATTCATTGCCCTACTGAATAAAATTTGCTTTGAATTATCTTCTATTTGAAATTATTGGCATACATTTCCTTTTTTTTCTGTTTTTTTTTTTTTTTTTAATTCAATCAGAGATGTGGTCAGAAAGGAGAGTTCCAACTTCTGCTACATTGGCTTAGCTAGAGAAAACAGCTCTGTGATCTAAGAATATCACTGTGCTGCCACCTGCTATTGAACTGGTGCCCAGGGGCTGAACAACAGGTCTGTATAACTCACCTGTGCCCTTGATTAGGCGTTCTGGGTCAATGTATGGTCTGTACAGCTCTGGAGTGGCCTGGGATCTGTTAATTTAGTTTCCTAGGATAGAATTTGGTTTACATACCCATTATTTCATGAAAGTTTGACAGCAATTAGATGTCAATATAGCTGACAGTATTTATAAATATGGGTTGCATTCAGGGAATCTTTGTCTGTTTGGTATGTTAATAAGATGAAAAATGGGACCAAAGTTCCAAAGACTGACAGAAGAGACCACAGAGAGACCTTTTTGTTCTTTAGCAGGATGCTTTAATCATTTGTTTCTCTTCTTTGTTTGCACATCTGTACAGAGAAACATCCTTTTATGGCTGTATTGCTTCAGCACCTAGAGACACATACTTCTAACAAGGTATCAATTGTGCTAAACTCTGTGCTGTCACTAAAATTACTAATAACAGCAGTACCTGGCAGCACTTTGCTGCAGGTTAAAACTGTCTCCTTCTCTTTACTCCACCTTAAGTAGTACATACCATGCCCAGATTAGCACAGCAAAGATGCAAGGAGCAATGTACAACTGCTTTGCAAATGTTCTCAATGTCAGTGGTATAACCTCTGAAATAATCTCTTTAATAATTAAATTCTTGAAAGATTTTGATCATTATTACATATCTATCAGTAAACGTAAAGCACAAAACCACAGAGAGACATCTCTTAAAAAATATTTTAAAGCCAGCATGTACTCAAATACACACTTTTAATGAATATCCCTAAAGCAGAGTAATTAAGCACACATTGGCCAGGAACCAGCAAAATTTAGATCACATGTAGATTATAAACTCTGTCACTCTGAATGAGGATGACAATACAGGCCATTACAAGTAATTAGTGCAACATAATGCTTCCTCTGCAACTTGTGTGATGGATGGGGTGTGATGGGTTGACCCTGGTAGGTAGCTAAGCCTCTGCTTTATCACTTGCTCACTCTCCCCTAGTGGGATGGGAGGAGAATTGGAAGGATAACAGCAAGAAAACGCATGGGTTGCGAAAAAGACAGTTTTATATGTAAAGGAGAAAGAAAANGAAGGAAGGAAGGAAGGAAGGAAGGAAGGAAGGAAACCAAGAGATTGAAAGGCAGTCAGTCAACACCACCCACCAACAGACTGATGCCCATCCAGTCTCTGAGCAATGGCATAGCACAAATTTACAATAGGCAAATCATGCCTGACCAGCCTAATTGCCTTGATGAGGTTTGAGAATTTACAAAGGTAGAGAAGATTTGACAATTTTGATTTTAGCAAGATTTTTGACAAAATATGCTTATATTCTTGCATTCAAGTTGGAGGGTTACAGTATAGGCAGATAGAAAAGTAGATGGATGAAAAAGTGGGCAAGTGCTTGAGCTCAGAAGTCACTGATTAATGAAGTCTAATCTACCCAGAGGCAGGGTACTCTAAGAGTCTATATGGAACCTGCCCTCTTTAATGTCTTTGTCAATGGTCTGGGGGAGATAAGAGTATGCACACTCCTCAGGTCTAGAGATGGCAACCAACTGCAGAGTGCAATTAATATGCTTGAGCGCAGGGACAGGTATTCAGAGCTACAGGGATTATCCAAGAGATCCACTTTAAAATCAACAAAGACAAATTCAAAGTCCTGCATCAAATGTAGACTAATCACCCTCAACAATACAGAATGGGGATAGACTCAATAACTGTGCAGCAGCTCTTGTGAAAAGAACCTAGGGATCCTGATGAGCAATAAGCTTGAAGGCAAGCCAGCAGTGAGCCCCAGCCGCAGAGAGCCTGTACAAAGGGGAGTACAGGTACTAGGGTGGGCAAGATGATGATACTCTTTGACTTAGAACTTTTTGAAATGTATCTAGAGTTCTATGTCCAGTTTTCTATCCTCCAGGACATGAAAGGCATTGATAACTTGGAGTAAATTCAGTAGAGGACCTCCAATGCAGAAGGGGCTGCAGCACCTGCCTGTTGAAGAGATGCTGAGGGAGCTGGGCTTGGAAAAGAGGTGACTTTGGGAGGGGTGACCTGGCAGCTAGCTTTCTAGAATCTATATAATTCTTGCCAACCTCCCCATAAGAAGACAGAGGATTGGTGTATGGCAGGATGATGATGGGAAAGGGACATATTTTGAAACAAAAGAGATTCTGACTGGATGGAAAAAGAAACTGTTTCCACTTGAGGACTGTTAGGTGATATAGTAGGTTGCCTAAGCAGTTCACGCAGTCTTTGTCCTTGGAGATTGCCAAGACCTGACTGGATAAAACTTTGATAGATATAGTAGCTAACCCTGTTTTGAACTGCAAGTCTGATTTGAGACTTTCTGAGACCATTTCCAGTCCAAATTATTCAGTAAAATTGCTAATCTACAGACATTATAGTAACTCTGGGATCCATTGAAAGTTGCTGTGTAGAAAAGCAGTGATCAGCCAGACCTCTGTGGATTGGAAAAAAGATACTTCTTCTTTTAATCTCTCTTACTTACCAAACCTGAGCTTTTCTCTTTAAAACTCTTTTCTCCCTGTCTTTTTATGTTACACTAAAATTTACGATTAGAGATTGAACATGCTTTTTATGGTTTTAGGATGATCATTTCAAGAAATCACAGGTAAAGCCAACTCAAGAATTTCACCAAGTTCTATTACATCTTAACAGAGGTATAATGAGTTATATTATTTTTCACTCTTTATGGTCATGACTGTCAACTACAGGGAGCTTGAGACCTCCTTTCTGCTCCTGATTCTGTGTGGGGGAATATGTACCAATGCAATGTTCCATTAGAAAACAGCTATGAGATTGTCTATAAAATAAGCAATAAATAGAAAGGAGAACATGCTGCTTTCCTGAAACTGAGTGAATGGCAGAAGTTTTCTTGCAGTTTCACCACTTCAATACACATACCAGTTACCATACTAATCTTGCCAGGGATGAAACTGCGCATCAGAGAGCAGGTTATTTTATTCATGTTCCCAAGTAAGCCATTTGTCTTACCTTTCACTTTCTGGGTGTTCTGGGTGTTTAAATAAAATTTTTCTACATGCCTGGTTTATACATTTTTTTTGTATTGATAATTCAGCTTTTTTCCAGTACAACACAGGAGATAGAGAGAAGCTTCATATGCATATCAGTGGTAGTACATAATCTGATTGCTTGTGATTACAGAGAATCTGGACCTAATTAATCTGACAGCTCCTGGCAGCATTATGCTCTGTGTTCTTGCTCACCTCCATGATATATATGCTGCTTTCATGCCTAAAACATGGTCTTTTTTCCTTAATTCATAGGCAACCTATAGGAGAGAATTTTCTGCTATATAAGGTAGGTATGGGGTCTGGCTGAGATAGAGTTCAGTTTTCCCATAGCAGCCCTCACAGTGTTATGCTTTGCACTTGTAGCTGGAAATGTGCTGTCTTCAACATCTCCACACACACCAGTAGGCTTGTGGTGGGCAAGATCTTGGTAGAGGACATAGCAAAGACAAACTGACCAAAGGGTTATTCCATACCATATGATGCCTGCTCACCCAAAAAAGCTCAGAGAAAGGAGGAAAGGAGGCATTTGTTTTTACAATGTTTATCTGTCAGAGCAACCGCTCTTCATTCTGAAGTCCCATGCATCCATTTAAATAATGATATAAGCCAAATATATCCATTTTATAATACATGTAAATAAATGCACATTGTGGATAAACTTTCATATGACTAGTTTTCTTGCATGCTATATGCTCTGATATTATTTAGCAGTTATTCAGCACATGAATATGTTATGTCCTTATCTAGTGATTTGGAAGATAGTGAGATAATATATTATTTTGAATTATTTATTAGTAATAATGGTTACGAAAAGAATTCTAATCTAAATACATATGCTGATTTTTAATACATAGCACATGTAAGAGATTTCCCCCCTGTATTTAATGGACTCTCGTCCTGTTCAAGATAATAGGTTTAGATTTTGCTGGAGTTCCTTTACATAACCTCAGTCATATAACTGGGCATCTAGTCCAAGTAATCAAAAAGGCTCCATCTGCTATAAGTAGAGGAAAGAGGAAGAAAATAGATTGCAATTTAATTTAATTATTTACAAGTTTTTATAATTCTTAAGAGGTAAACAAATAAAAATACACAATTGCTATGCTTTATATTTCCTGCATCTTGTACAAAATGTATAGGTAATTGCATAGACCTGCAACTTCTGGATGGGGAGTTTATATGCAGCTGTAAAGACAGGAAGAGAAAGTGTGTTCTCTGGGAGACCCTCATGCTAACTCCATCTCTGGGAGAAGATGGCTTTCCTCCTCAGGGGGACCATTTCCCTGGACATTGTCTCATTGACTATAGAGAAAGCCTGTACAAGGCTAAATGTTAGGCTACCCAGCTTCTACAACACAAGCGTCATCATCCGATTTCTGCTTATTCATGGGAAACATCTTGATATGAGCCTGTTTTCCGCCCTTCCTTTCTTCTCGCCATTGGTTCCTGGGTTTACATCTGTTCCAAACTTTGATATTTCTGTTCCCAGTAAGGGAACAGTGAGGTTCCCCAAGATGACATTACTGATATTGTTACCTGGATTGAGTTGGATTTGCAAGACAGCTTTTAAAAAAAATGTAGCATTTCCTTCCAATCATTCATGAAGTTCAGCTACTTCTCATATAACCTCCTGTAAATCACCCACTAGTTTTTCACATCCTTTTCAATGATCTTAATCTCAGGTCTTGTCCTAATTCATTGTTCTGGACATTTTTCTTATAGCTGTGACAGTTACTAGGAGAACAGAAAATATCTTTCTTTTGATACGCCTTGGGGATGCTTAAAATCAACTCTGGCACTGTAACTCTGGCACTGTTGTATTTCAACAAGTTATAATGTCTCTTCCATACATAATGTTATCCTGGAAGAAACAGACATAACAGTGGATAACAGTTATCAAGCCTGGATGGGAAAGAGAAGTAATTTAAATAATGCTCAGATAGAGTCTGATATTATAACATAAGTCACAGCCAGAGCTGAAGAGACATAGATCCTTCAGATAAGACCTTGCCTTTCCTAGGACTACCTTAACTGAGAAAAGTAGATCGTATGATCTAGAAATTGTAAACGTTTAATTCTTGGACCGTATAGATGTGGCAAGCCTGTTTTTCTAATTGTCTCCTATTTTTATTACTAGTGCACCCGTTACCTGAAGTAAATTTTAGTCAGGTTGCACATGCACACATCGTGACTTTAATTTCTGTAGCAGCTGAGTGGCATTTTTCAGCCCAATTTCACAAAAAGAAAAATACTGCAAATTTCAAGCCCAATAGAAAGGAGATAATAAAAATGCAATGACACATTATATCAAAAAAGATATTTCTTATTTCTTTGAATGGATGAAGGGATATAGGCTCAAGGAGACAGTGATACCATGAGAAAGATTAATTTCTGTAACTTCCAATAACTTCTGAGAAATTAATATTCCTAAATATAGAAATATGAACATCAAAGAAGAATCTTTCATGCTTTCAAGTGTGAAAAAAAAAAAGTAAATATAGACATTTGAGTGTCAGGAGAAAAAAATTTAAAATCAAATCATTACAGTAGAAGCGCCCACTTCCATGTTTGATATTTAAGTGCTTTCAGATAAGTGCAGTGCAAAATTCTATTTGTAATAATGATGTAAATTACATCGTAAATTACATTAATTGGGAGATTTACTTTGTAATAGTTATAAAGCTTTGCAATAACAACCTGCTATCTGAGCTCTGTTTGAAACATTGTTAGGGCAGCCACTTTTAGCATTAATACAGGAGTTACTGATACCAGTCCAGAGCAAATAATCTAGTCATTGAAAACCTTCAAACTCTATTCTAGCAAGAACTCGAATACAAAATTTACTATACATATGATGAAAAAAATAGTTATACATTTGTGAACATGTGAAATCTTGCTTGACAACCAAGAAAAGGCAGTAATTGATCTCCACAGGGCACTTACTGCAGACAGTGCATAGACAACACATAGCAGCAAGGAATTATGTTGCAATGAATTATACTGACCCATAAATGATTTTAAGATGACTTATTTTGGTTACCCAGTGTCTGTTCCAGTTGCTACAAGCAGGAGACAGAACCCTCAAGCCGTACAGTTTGCATATCTCTCTCAGGAACAGAAAATGTGATCTACCCCTACAATCTCACCCTAACAATTGCATCACCAGAAAGCCTTCATCTCTGCAAGGATCTTCCAGTTCTTCCTCTATGTCACACTCCTTCCCTTCTCCTTTCCTTCTCACTGCCCCAGGAGGAGGTGTAGGTGACTCTGAGTCCCAGGATGGCAAATGGGGTTCTTGAAATGGAGAAGCTGAGAGGCAGGAGACACTCAAAAGAGGTGCCAGAAACCATTGTTTTCCCTCTGATCTTCAAATGCCTTGACTACAAACCAGGAGAGAAAACCCTCTATGATTTTCAGTCTGTGGTCTGGAAAAGTTCAAATCTCATGTTCTAAGCAGGTGCAATAATCATGACTTATTACTCAGAAAGGAGTAACAGCAAAACCTTCTTCAATTTCTGACAGAAGAACGCTCTGCACCAGCTATCACCTCAAAGGTGATTGAGTCCTTGCTGTTTTTCTTCATAGACAGGATTTCTAATAGATAGTTCAGGCATGTCAGTCCCAGAGAAGCATGCTACTGTTCTCTCTCATTCTCAAAACACACTGCAGATGTGTCTTTTCTGGGTTGTTCTTCAGAGGCATCTGTCTCTCTGCATTTACTGCAGTCAGATATATTAAAAATAATTTTATTTTTTCAGCCTTTAACATTATTGTCTGCAATTTTTTTAAATTATCATTTTTATTTATACTAGTTTTATGGTTTCTTTTCCAGAATATCTCATCTATCATGTTTTCTTTGTTTGAACACAATTTCCATTTGTTGAAGGGAATATTTTTCCCCTCTATTCACCTTTTTTTCACTCAGACATTCACTCATCTTGACTGTTTATTTTTCCCTTTCAGTGACTTCTTCCTTTGATGATTTCTGTTTGCTAATATTACTGTTATTGCTTATATGTTGGAAATTCAACTTATCCTTTCAGTTTTCTTTTCAGTACCATCCTCATTTTTGTGTCATTTTCATTTTCTGCAGTTCAAAGATATAGTAAAGGTTGTTCTGTCCTATAAGGATTTTGACTTTGAATACCCCTGCTTTAGTACTAATACCATGACTGAATCAGTTTTTGTTCTCTGAAATAATCAGTGTGGAAATGTATTGGAGAAATGTATGTAAATTGTTCAGAGCCATTTAAAATAAGCAAGTTTAGCAACAAGCCTTTTCATATTATTTTAGACTTTGTTGTTCCATTCTTCCTATTTAGAAACTGTGCTGCCTTGACTACAGTATGGCCTTCTCTGGAAGTCACACTTTCCTCAGTGATCAGTTGTTACTAAGTGCCAACTTCTAAGGAAATTGCCAAGTTCTTTGAATACTCTTCTGAAGATGATAAGCCTGTTTTGTTGACTGTGTAAGGACCCTGGAGAGAATATGTTCTTAATTTAGTCACTATGGTTGATTGTGTAAGCTTATGCAGCATGAATCCAGGGCTAAGAAGAGATTTTAGATAGTTAAGAAGCAAATATAGATAGTGACTCCATTTGTCCAAAGTATTTTGTTAATTTTAGACATTTTAAAGTATTATTTGGAACTTTTAACCTACTCAAAAAAAAAAAAA